>VSMD01104363.1:0-88852 GCA_008750895.1 Mirza zaza
TAGAAAGAAATTAATTGGCCAACTAATATATATAGAAAAAATTAGCCGGGCATGGTGGCGCATGCCTGTAGTCCCAGCTACTTGGGAGGCTGAGGCAGCAGGATTGCTTGAGCCCAGGAGTTTGAGGTTGCTGTGAGCTAGGCTGACGCCACGGCACTCACTCTAGCCTGGGCAACAAAGTGAGACTCTGTCTCAAAAAAAAAAAAAAAAAAAGACTGCGAACCCACTCGAATTATCAGCTGACTGACTCTAATTTTTTTTGAGACAGGGCCTTGCTCTGTTGCCCCTAGGCTAGAATGTGGTAGTGCTATCTTAGCTCACTGCAGCCTCAAACTCTTGGGCTCAGCCTTCTGAGTAGCTAGGACTACAGGCATGCACCACCACACAGGGCTAATTTTTTAAATTTGCTGTAGTGACAGGATCTTGCTATGTTGCTCAGGCTGGTCTTGAACTCCTGGCCTCAAGCGATCCTCCTGCCTCGTCTCCCAAAGTGCTAGGATTACAGGCAAGAGATACCACAGATTCTTTCTTTATGCATATAACCTGTCCCTTCTGTCTCATCATATTCATGTTACAGAGCCTTAGGGTTTTTTTTTTTTTCCCCTGACAAAAGGTTTTTATTATACCTTTTAGAAGTGAATGTCTTCCTCCACTTGACTCTGCACTGATGGTTGATCACTTAACTGTTCATCTGCTGTCCACAGAAGCCTCCTTGGCTGACCTGTTTCTCTTTTAGTATTTCCTTCCATTACAGTGGAAATTACCTAATAGGCTAATATGTGAATCCTGTACCTTCTGTAACTTTCTCTTTATAAATTCATGTTAGTAATTAAGGTCAGGCAAACAGTATGCTTCATGCAGTTATGGACATAATTTACAACATATATGTTGTAAAATTGACTTAATCAGGAAATAATTATGCCTGACTGAATTGAGACTACAATTTAAGAGCCTTATAAAACAATTTAAATAAAGCCGTGTGGCCAGGCGTGGTGGCTCACGCCTGTAATCCTAGCACTCTGGGAGGCCGAGGCGGGCGGATTGCTCGAGGTCAGGAGTTCGAAACCAGCCTGAGCAAGAGTGAGACCCCCGTCTTTACTATAAATAGAAAGAAATTAATTGGCCAGCTAATATATATAGAAAAAAAAATTAGCCGGGCATGGTGGCGCCGCGTGCTTGTAGTCCCAGCTACTTGGGAGGCTGAGGCAGCAGGATTGCTTGAGCCCAGGAGTTTGAGGTTGCTGTGAGCTAGGCTGACGCCACGGCACTCACTCTAGCCTGGGCAACAAAGTGAGACTCTGTTTCAAAAAAAAAGAAAAAATAATAAAAAAAGAAAGCTGTGAAGGGTTATTTTATAAACGAATCTAGCAATTATTACTTTGATATAGTATGAATTTGTAATTTATTGAATATGAAGATTTGGTCCTTTGTTTATTCTGATTGTAGTATTAAATACTTGGGGCAGGCTGTCTAAAATGAAGTCTTATTCTTTTTTTTTTGTTTTTTTTTTTTTTTGAGACAGAGTCTCACNTCACTTTATTGCCCAGGCTAGAGTGAGTGCCGTGGCGTCAGCCTAGCTCACAGCAACCTCAAACTCCTGGGCTCAAGCAATCCTGCTGCCTCAGCCTCCCAAGTAGCTGGGACTACAGGCATGCACCACCATGCCCGGCTAATTTTTTCTATATATATTAGTTGGCCAATTAATTTCTTTCTGTTTATAGTAGAGATGGGGTCTCGCTCTTGCTCAGGCTGGTCTCGAACTCCTGAGCTCAAACGATCCGCCCACCTCGGCCTCCCAGAGAGCTAGGATTACAGGCTTGAGCCACCGCGCCCGGCCGAAGTCTTATTCTTATATTGAGATATTTGTGGTTTGAGTGCTACGTTAAGTGGGAGATTGGCAGGCTGGATTTGTACATCGTCTAGTTACTAGCTATTCTATGAAGGCTTGTAAGGTCTTTGTTAACTGAATTAGATGACTATAGTTTCTTTTGTGATCTTTTCTGGGTAACTGAAAAAGTTTTTGTTACAAAAATGTCCTTTGAAAACATTATGTCAAAAATGCTCAATTTAAGAACTTTTGTCTTTCTGAGGCTGGACAGGAAAGGAAAGGAAAGAGGAAAAAAAACCAAAAAGCAAAAAAACACACAAAAAACTCTTGCCTGGGTAGAAGTTGGTAATCATGGGGGAAAAGTTAAGTGGGCCCTAAATCTTAAGTTGACTTTCACTTTTTGGCCTTCCTTATTAGATAGAAGTGTTAGTTCACGTTTAAGTGGAATCCTTTTAACATTTGGTGTATGTACTAATTTGTAATTTAATATTTTTTAGCCTCTAGAACTTATATGTGAAAAGTCTATAGGTACTTGTAATAGACCTTTGGGCGCTGGGGAGGCCTTGAGAAGAGTAATGGAGTGTTTGGCATCTGGAATACTACTTCCTGGTAAGGGTTTCTTAACTCTAGAGGCAGAAGAATCAGTAAATCTCATTTTATTTTTCTAAATACATGCTACATCTGTTCTCTGCACAGGAAAATGATGCATAGGAGTTATTTTGCTTGAATTTTAAAAGCAAGTAGAATGTTTGAGTGTTGGAAAAGTGCTATGAAACTCTTTTAGTAATTATAATTTATATTTTATGTGTGCTGACATAAATACTATAATAAGATACTGTGTCTGCCACGAATTTGGTTTACCTTGAACTCTGAATTTGAAATTGCAGATGTTTGTTTAAAATGTATGAAGTTCATTCTATTTGTAGTCTGGTTTTAAATTTGAAAAAATTAAATTTGTTTTTATTATTTATATGTAATCCCCTTTAAGATTTGGGATGATTCATCATGCTATTTCTGAATTCTCAGAATAATACCCAATTTTGATCTTAGATTTACAAGTGACTTCCAGTATAAAATAAGGACATGTAAGTGCTAACATATTGAAAATGAGAGTGTCCTTTTTACTTCACTTAATTGATCAGACTTTTAGTTCCTCAGTTATTTTTCTTTTTGTTCTCCCTCTTTTGTGTTAGTTTACTGAATTCTAAACTCAGTTCTAAATGATAGTTTTGTGTTTTGCCTTTGCTAAAGGGGGTCCTGGTCTTCATGATCCTTGTGAGCGAGACCCAACAGATGCTCTGAGCTATATGACCATCCAGCAAAAAGAAGATATTACCCACAGTGCACAGGTAGAAGACTGAGCATATCACCATGATTTCTTATCTTAACTTTTATTTTCTGAACCTTATTTTCTGTTGTAACACTTTTTTCTTGCATGTTGTTAGGGACTTCTGCTGTCTTAATATCAGCATTTAATGAATGTCTTTTTAGTTAGATGTCCTAAGAGCTATATGAATAGTTACTGAATTTGATTAAATATAATGTTTTGTTCTTCAGCATGCACTCAGACTGTCAGCTTTTGGCCAGATTTATAAAGTGCTGGAGATGGACCCTCTTCCATCTAGTAAGCCTTTTCAGAAGTATTCCTGGTCAGTTTCTGATAAAGAAGGTAAGTGTGTAAGTTTTTTTTTTTATTAGGGTTTGGGGTCGGCAGTGGTGGAGATAGTCATGGGATGCATCCCTTTTTATTGCTAAGGGTACTCAGTAATTGTTTATCCAAGTCATGTATGAGAAAGTTTATTGCTTTTCTTCCTGACTTCTCATCTGTCCCCATTAGTGACATCAATTTGCTGTCATTTATTTTTATTAGTGATCAACTCATTTGGCTATGTTGGCCAGATCCCATTACTGCAAAGACTTAAGAGATCATACTGTGAGAACCCCTGGTATGAGGAAAAGAGATGAACCGTAGCTAAGAGGAGACATTATCACTGCCACTAATCAGTTTGATGATCTTTCTCATGCTTAGAAATGTTATGTAACTGAGAAGGAAACAGCAAAAATATAGAGGAAGAGAAAAACATATTGGAAAATTCAGGACCATCTTTCATTTGTACTAATCTGTCTCAATTCAAAGTTATAGCACAAAAAGTGTAAATTTTGGGGTCAGTATGACCTGGGTTCTAATCATAGCTCTACTACTTACTAATTTTAGGCCTTGAGCAATTAGTTCATATCTCTCAGTAGGGAAATTACCCTCTTTCTTTCTTTATTGGCTATTGTTAGGTATTTTTTTTTAATGCCTTAGTGCTTAGGATACAATGGATGCTTAAATGTGAATCCACTTACTTTTCTTACAATGCCACAAAAAACATTTTGTTTCCCCCTTCCCCATTCTCTTCCTCTCCTGTTATATTAGAAGGCGGGATATTTAACACCAGATATTCTTTACCTGGAATGCAGCCCACCTCTAACAATTGAAATTATTCTACTTATGATTTTTATATGACAAAAATAGTACAGTTGCCCAATCTATTTATTTGGGCAGCAGAATGCCAGAATGCTAGGATTACAGGCGTGAGCTACCGCACCCAACCCTTTCCACTTTTTGTTTTATGAGTGAATAATTTTCCAGAGGCTACATATGACGTGTGATGACATCATTGCTTTGATGACTAGTGGACTGTTTTCTAGTATATTCTTATGTTTAAAAAATTTTGTTTTAATTTCTAATATGCTAAATATTGATTGATATTACCCACAAAGCAAAGCTCTTTGGGTCCTCAATAAGTTTTGAAGAGTGTAAAGTGGTTCTTAGTTTGAGAATCACTGCCTCACACTGTAAACTTCTCAGGGGAAGGAATACTCTGGATTTTACCCTTTCATTATTATAAAGGTAGTGCTCAATAAAGTTTGTGGCATGAAAGCTGTTTTCTTCCAGGGCATGTTCACTCAGTGGTGAAGCAATTATTGAAAGGAATTTACATATCCATGTGACATTAAGCATTGCCTGTGAATTAAATGATTGAATAAAAATTTCAAATATATATAAATTCTTATGTGTAGTAACAGAAAATTTTATTTCATATACTGCGTTCATAGTCACACTTTTAATTTTGTATTTTTTCCTTCGGATAGTTATATAATGGCAGATACACTTTCACTTAAGTTTTTTTTTTTTTTTTTTTGGTCAATTAATTTCTATTTTTAGTAGAGACGGGGTCTCGCTCAGGCTGGTTTCAAACTCCTGACCTTGAGCAATCCGCCCACCTCGGCCTCCCAGAGTGCTAGGATTACAGGCCTGAGCCACCATGCCCGGCCGTTTTTTTTNTTTTTTGAGACAGAGTCTGGCTTTGTTGCCCAGGCTAGAGTGAGTGCCGTGGCGTCAGCCTAGCTCACAGCAACCTCAAACTCCTGGGCTCAAGCGATCCTACTGCCTCAGCCTCCCAAGTAGCTGGGACTACAGGCATGCGCCACTATGCCCGGCTAATTTTTTCTATATATATATTAATTGGCCAATTAATTTCTTTCTGTTTATAGTAGAGACGGGGGTCTCGCTCTTGCTCAGGCTGGTTTCGAACTCCTGACCTCGAGCAATCCGCCCGCCTGGGCCTCCCAGAGTGCTAGGATTACAAGTGTGAGCCACCACGCCCAGCCTTTTTTTTTTTTTTTTTTAAACTTTAAGATCTTTCTCAAAAGTATGAGAACTACTAGTTTTCAATTAATAGCATAAAGTAGAACCAGACTGCCAGTGTTCTAGACCTATCAATTACTAGCTGCATGACCTGGGCAAGTTACTTTACCATTTTGTACCTTACATTTTTTTTAGTCAGTTTTACAGTACAAAACAAAAAGAACAACAACAAAGAAAATTAAGAAAGAAATGTTCAAAATATTCAAGGAACAAGATGTGAACTTTGTTCCTTAACTATAACATGATCTCCCTCAGGCTTTCATGCTGTTAGGACTTAGCTTCCTGATGTTCACACTTAAACTTTGTTCTATAATTCTTGGTGTTTTCAGTATGCATTCAGATGTATTTTTCCAAAACTCTGATGTCTCAATTCCTTGACTAATTCTCCCATAAGTATTTTATCTTCTACCTTACCTTAGTTATTCATTTAATGGATACACCCTATATCTTGTCTTCATTAATAACTGGACCTGTACCCTTTCCACAGTCATGTTTTCAAGAATCCCATTTTCCAATCTCCTCTTGTCATCACTGTGTTTAGTACCCTCATTCCAATTCTTGAACCTCGCCATTTATTGTGTTGGCCCTTACTTTTCTTTCTTTTTTTTTTTTTGTTCACGTTTTAAGGTGTTTTTGACAAGTGAGTCCCCCATTCTTTTCATATTCTCTGTTCTGTCTTTACCTTGCCTGTGGTCCATCATTATGATCACTCTCTGCCTTTACTTCCTCCATTCTCTGTTTCTGGCAAAATTCTAACTGGTTGAAATCGATCTCTCTATCTACTCTTTACCTGTCCCAGGTTGCCGAACATGGCTGAGGAAAAAACATACAGCTGTCTTGACTGTCCCTCTAATAAGTCTATGACACTAACCTAACAGGGATTTGTGTTGTCTGGCAATCCTCCTATTAAGTTCAATACTTCTCTAGTTTTCCTAGATAACTGTTTCACATCTTCTCATATCTCCTAGTCTACCACTTTATTCTCATTTGATGACCTTGTTTGCTTCTATTTTCTCAGATAAGTAGTAATAGGAGATAACTTCTGCATGTTCTAACCACTCTGTTTACCAGCCTCACTGCATCTACTTATATGCTTTGCCTTTCCTTCCATTTCCTATGGAGAAATATCCAGCCTCTTATGTGAAGACCAACATTTCTACTTATGTACTACATCTGCGGTCCCCAAACCCCAGGCTGCAGACCAGCACTGGTCCACGGCCTGCTGGGAGCAGAACCGCCCAGCAGGAGGTCAGTGGCTGGTGAGGGAGCTAAGCCCCACTGCGCCCACAGCCGTTCCCCATCGCTCACATCACTGCCCGAGCCCCATTCCTCATCAGATCAGTGGTAGCATCAGACCCTCATAGGAGCAGGAACTTTACAGCAACCTGCACATGCGAGGGAACCAGGTTGTGCACTCCACATGATAATCCAACACCTGATAATCTGAGGTGGAGGAGAGGCAGCAATGCTGCACCCCTTCACCCCCCCTCTCTGTCCATGGAAAAACTCTTCCCTGAAAGTGGTCCCAAGATTGGGGACCGCCGCACTACATCACATTTCCTCTTGCCTGCCAATGGACATTATTCCAGCAATTATCTTTTCTCTCACCAGCATCAGTTTTTCCCTGTCTGCTGAATCATTTTCATCAGCACAAAAACCTAATGTAGTATCTCCCATCTGAAAGACAAAACTGAAGCAAACTCTCCCTAGATCCTATAGCTCCCCCAACAGAGTGCTATTTCTTTGCTTCCTTTTATAAGCATTACTTTTGGAAAGAGTGGCCTATTTCTTTTTCCTTTTCCTCACTTTCTGTTCTCTTTGAACTTGTTCTAATGAGGCTTTCCTCCTCACCACTCTCTCCAGATATCTCTTGTGACCTTCACGTTACTGCCTTCAGTGGTCAGTTTTCAGTCCTCATCTTAGCCAACTTTTCAGCAACATTTGACACAGATGAGCACTTTTTTCTTCCATATTTAGTATAAAAAATATATAGTTTAAAAAATAATTATTTAAAAAATCCATATAATCACCACCATGGTTAAGAAACAGAACTTTGTCAGCTCCTCAGAAGCCATTCATTTATCCATCCCCATGACGTTCCTACCTCATGAACTACTGACTTTGTGATAATCATTTCCTAGATTTTCTTTTTAGCTTTTCAACCTGTGTGTGCTTTCCTAAATAATTTGATTTTGTTTGGAACTTTCTAGCAATGGAATTGAACTGAGTTTAATCTTTTGTGACTATAGCTTCTTTCTGTCTAGCATTGTTTGGGATTAATTCATGTTGCTACATACAGCTCTGGTTTGTTCACTTCAATAGTTATATAGTATCTGTTATGAATATACTATAACTTACTCATGCTACTTTTGAGGGACATTTAGGTTCTTCAGTTTTTCATGACCAGTCCCGGTATTGCCATGAGCATCTTATACATGTTCCCCGAGGTACTGTTACTGTTTAGGAGTTACTGAAGGCCAGTAAATGACCTAGTAAATTATTATGTTTACCAATTTACACCCCCACCAGCAGTGCAGGAAAGTTCCTGTGGCTTTGTGTCCTCAACAGCATTTGGTATCACCACTTTTTCTGACATGAAATACTACTTTTCATTTGACCTCTAGGTCATCACTTTCTCTTGGTTCTTCTCTAATACTGTCGTATCTTCAGTTGTCTTTGTTTGTTATTCCTCATCTTCCTGGCTGCTAAATGTTAAAGTGTCCCAGGGTTCATCCCTTGGACCTTTTTTCTTTACTGACGTTGACTCTTCAGGGATCTCATTTAGTTTGTTGTCTTGAAATACTTTTTGTATACCGATGATTGTCCCAAATTTTTACTTACCTCCAGACTATCAGCCCTTGAACTCAGACCAAAATATCAAAATACCTCCTCAGTATGTCCACATGTTTGTCTAAATAGGCATCTCAAACTTAAGGTGTCTAAATCCAAACTCCTGTCCTTACTCTGCTTCTACTCTTTTCTTTCTGTAATTATCCCTATCTCAGTTATTAGAAACTCTCTGCGTGCTCAGGCCAGAATCCTTCCAGTTGGCCTTGCATCCTCTCTTTCATTTACCTATATCCAAACCATCAGTAAATATTGTCTGTTTACTTTTATAGTATGTATAAAATTCAGCTGTTTCTTTAACTTCTTCACTGTTAACATTCTTGCTTCAGCTGCCGTCAGCTCTTACCTGGTTGTAGTCACCTTCTACCTGGCCTTTCTGCTTCCGTCCTTGTCTCTGAGTCTGTTCTCAACAAAGAAGCAATTCTTTTTCCCCCCTTAATTTTTATCTTAAAATACTTATAGATTCACAGGTAGGTTCAAAGATGGTATGGAGAGGTCCCATGTACCCTGCACCCAGTTTCTCCTCATGACTGCCTTTTATGTAACTATAGTACAATATCAAAACCAGGAAATTGGCAGTAATACATGTGTGTGTAAACTTTATACCATTTTATCATGGGTAGATTTCTGCAAACACTATTGCAATCAAGATACAGGACTCTTCTATTACCACAAAGATCCCCCTCGTGCTATTCTTTTATAACCAATTCTCTCCCCTCAGCCATCCCATAGCCCTGAAACCATTAAGTTTTCTCCTCTGTAACTTAATTATTTCAAGGATTTTACAGAAATGGAATTATACAACATGTGACTTTTGGAGATTTTTTTTCCCCACTCAGAATAATGCCGTTGGGGGTCCGTCCAAGTTGTTGCATGTGTCAATAGTTTGTTCTTTTTTATTGTTCAGTAGTATTCCATGGTGTATGGATGAGCCAGAGTTTGTTTAACTTTTCACCTATTGTAGGACATTTTATTTGTTTTGAGTTTGGGCTGTTGCAAATGAAGCTACTGTGAATAATCATATGTAGGTTTTTCTGAGCAATTCACAGAAACACAGGTTTTTGTTTGTTAGATGGCCAGTAAATTTCCTGTGTTGTGATGTTTTGTTAAGTTTTGGTTTCAAGGTTATGCTAGTTTCATCAAGTGAGTTAAGAAGTGTTCTTTTTCTGTTCTTTTGAAGAATTTATGTAAAATTGATGTTATTTTTTCCTTAATTGTTTGGAAGAATTCATCAGTGAAGTCATTGGGCATGTAGTTTTCTTTGTGGGAAAGTTTTTAATTATGGATCTCATTTCCTGAATAGACATAGGATTGCCAGTTTCTTATGACACTTTTGGTAAGTTAGTTTTTCTAGGAATTTGTCCATTTCACTTAAATCTAAAAATATTTTGGAATAAAGTAATTTCATAAGATCCTTTTTTTTTAAAGCCAGTCAAATTTAGCAGTGGGGGGTTGAATACCAACTCTATGACAGTAATGTTAATAAGTTCTGATAACCCACTACCATTGGACCAGCCGAGATCCTTTTTTTATTGTCTGCAGTAAAGTCGTCTTTTATACATTTTGTACCGTCTTTTGTTTGCTAATTGCTCTTGCCTAGGGGTTTATTATTTTTGTTAGTCTTTTTAAAAAAAGTCAACTTTTGGGTTGGGCATGGTGGCTCATGCCAGTAATCCCAGCAGTTTGGGAGACCAAAGTGGGTGGATCTCTTAAGCCCAAGAGTTTGAGACCAGGCTGGGCAACACAGTGAGACCCCATCTCTGCAAAAAATTAAAGAAAAATATTAGCTAGGAATAGTGATGCATGCCTGTAGTCCCAGCTACTCTGGAGGCTGAGCTAGGAGGATTGCTTGAGCCTGGGAGTTGGAGGCTACATTGAGCTATGATTGCACCACTGTACTCCAGTCTGGACAGCAGGATGAGACCCTATCTCAAAAAAAAACTAACAAAAAAACAACTGTTGTATATTTATATTGTACTTCATTGATCTCTGCTCTTTAGTTTTTCCTCCTACTGCTTTGGGTTTAATTTGCTGCTCTTTTTTAAAACTTTATGAGATGGATGAATACATTCTTCATTTTTTAGCCTTGTATTTTTATTATATATACTATAAAGATGATAAATTTCCCTTTAAGCACAGATTTATGTATATTACATTCTTTTACATTAGTATTATCATTTAGTTAAAACTATTTTTTTATTTTCCTTTGTTACAAGTTCTTTGACCCATGGGCAATTTAGATGTTATTGCTTAATTTCTAGACAAATGAGGGGGTTTTCTAGTTAATTTTTTTGTTTTTGAGTTCTCACTTATTCTTCTGTCATCTGAGAACATGCATTGTTTGATTTCTATCCTTTTTTGATATTTGTTGAGACTTATTTTATGGACCAACACATGAATTTTTTTTTTTCTCTGAAAAAGTATATATTTTCTGCAGTTGGTGATCATATTCTTTTTACATCAGGTCACATTTGTTCATTGTGTTGTTCAGATCTTATATACTTATATATTTTTTGTTTGCTTGTTATTAATTACTGAGAGAGTTCTGTCAGTTCCTCTGTAGTGTAGATTTGTCATTTTCCTTTACAGATCTTCTGGGTTTTCGATTGTATTGTATTTTTTATTTATAGAATTGTGACTCTTTCATAGTTTCAGATTTTCTGCCAGAAATGCTTTATAATAAAGCTTATTTTTGAAAGCCCTATCATCTGGGTCCTTTTTGGATCTGTTTCTGTTGTCTGCTCTTTCTCTTGATTTTTGATGACAGTATCTTGTCTTCTCATGTGCCTTGTTATTATCAATACTAGAGTTTTTAAATGAAAAAGCCTAGAGTAATGATACCTTCTTCCAGGGAGGATTTATATTTGTTTCTGGGAGATGGCTAATGGAATTGGTAATCATAGATCATTTTAATGTAGTTCGGCATTAAGATGATTTGAAGATGAGCTTCAGTCTTCTGTGAGATTCATAGCATTTCCATTTTATTTTGTTTCTAGTATATAACATTTCAGAGGCCCAACCCAGAGTGTGGGAGATTCACTATGCTTTCTCCTCTTGGTGGTACTTGAACTTGAGTTTTGGACCCCTGAGACCTGGGAATCTATTGGAATTCCTCTGTTCAGTTATTAGTGACCTCTTTTGGATTTGGAAGATGCCCCTATGGGAGATATGGCCTCCAATGCAGGGTTTTCTTTACCTCTCAGATCTTGATTTCATAATTCTTCATTGTCCAGGAACAGATATTTGTTTTATATTTTGCCCAGCTTTTCTAATTGCTCCCATCAGGAAGCCTTTTAAAATTTACTTAGTCTCCCATACTGGAAGTGGAATCTTGATAGTTTGTCAATTAATGGCAGCTAGAGTTGAGAACTACTGCCTTACATATCTGACTCTCCTCATCTGCTCCCACCTGCTCCTTGTTCATGCCACTCCAACCACTCAGGCCTTCATATTGTTTCTTAGCATGTTCCTGCCTTAAGATCTTTATATTTGATGTTTTCTCTGCCTGGAACATTTCCCCATATGGCTGAATGGTTTACTCTTTTGCTTTCTTAGGTCTTCATCAAAAGGTCTCTTTATCAGTGATACCTTTCTGATGAGAACCACTTATAAAATAGCAATAGTTCCTCCTCCTTAGGCCTTTCTTACTATTCTCCATTGCACTCACTACCGTAGGATGTGTTGTAATTAGTCTCCACCACTATGTATAAGCTCTTTGAGTACAGGGAGATCCTTTTGTTCCCGATTATATATTTAGCACCTAAAATTGTCCTGCACATAGTAAATGCTCAGTTAATATTTGTTGTTGAATGAGTTTATAATGGAGATGATTAAGGTACTGGCTTCATAGGATGCTTATGAGGAGTAAATACGTTTATACATTTAGGGTACTAAGGACAGTGCCAGGCCTATGGTAAGCACTAAAATAATTATTTTGAAAAATTGTTGCCTCAGTTATGATTACTTCTCATTACTAGATATTATAAAGGTTGAAAAGTATTTGCTTGCTTTACGTTGTTTTTTTGTGGTTTTTCTTTTTTGCAGATTACTTTTATTATTAGCCCCAGATTTTACAGTCCTTTTCCCATGGCTAGAATAGTAGGATGAAGTTTAATCCATGGAGTGATTCTTATGTACCTGGAGATTTAGAGCAGTGGTCCCCAACCTTTTTGGCACCAGGGACTGGTTTCACGGAAGACAGTTTTTCCATGGACAGGTGAAGGAGGATGGTTTCGAGATGATTCAAGTGCATTACATTTATCGTGCTGTCAAACCTGTCTGATAATAATAATCTGTATTTGTAGCCCTACCCTACTATTATCACTGCCTCAGCTCCACCTCAGATCATCAGGCATTAGCTTCTCATAAGAAGCACACAAAATGGATCCCTTGCATGCACAGTTTACATTAGGCTGCACTCCTATGAGAATTGAATGCGGCTGCTGATCAGACAAGAGGCGGAGCTTATGCGGTGATGTGAGCAATGGGGAGAGGTTGTAAATACAGGTGAAGCTTTGCTCGCTGGCCTGCCACTCACCTCCTGTGTGGCCTGGTTCCTAATGGGCCACAGACTGCTACCGGTTGGGGACCACAGATTTAGAGATTTAGAGAATAGATCCTGTGTTGTATTTAACCCAGTTTGTGATTTGCAGGCAATCAGGGAGCTGCTTTTTATGTAACTTAACGAGCAGAAGAGTGGTTGAATAGATATAGTTTGTTTTTAACTTTTATCTCTTAAAGACTGTATTCTGGGAGACTGGCACACTTGTAGTTTTATGTAATGCAAATGAAATACAATACTAAGCAGATATTGCCTTCTGTTGAAAAGAACATCAAGATTGATCGACCTGAGTGATAAATATTGACCCAAGTAAATGCTGAAGTCAGTGTTTACCCCCAGGGACAATAAATCTTGATCAAAAGCTACATAGTTAGTCTCATCATTCTTACTAAAAGCTTTCACTAGAAGTATCTGGGAATCTGGTGGCACAAGTATCTTGAGCATAACTTTCCTTAGGAAGAAGCTAAAAACCGACTTATTAAGTCAAAGACACAGAGTGTTCTTTTAAGTACTTGGACAAATTGATGAGCTTTTCTCTGTTTTTTAGCTTGGACAGCAAAGCTCCTGCCTTTCACTTGACAATGTTATTAACTGGCTACTTTATCCAAGAAATTGATTAATATCAGTTCAGTTAGTTTTCGCTCCATATCCATTATGTTGTTTTTAAGTCTGGTCTTAAGGTAGTTTCTAAGATGCAAGGCAAGGATAAAATATCTTTGATCTTCAAAGAACACTAAGGACACTTAAGAATATCTGAAATGAGCAATAATATAAAATTACAGTACTTTATATTTCTGATACCATAGAAACTCTTTCAGAAAGTAATGTGAGAGAAAGAGTTTGTGGAGGAGGTGAACTGTAACTCTAGCCAGGTAACAGAGTGAGACTCTGTCTCAAAAAAAAGTTTCATATATGAATTTTGGGAAGACACAAATATTCAGACCATAGTATATGCATAGATATTTGTGTCTGTATATGAATAAATGGGAAATAAGTATATATAAAAAGTGATAATATTAAATTATTTCAAGATTTGCTTTTTAAAATTTTGCTATTGTAGATTGTAAATATGGCAATTTAATTAATTGATCAGTGAAAAGTTATATGGTCCTTATTGTGATTCCTAAGATTTTCCTACCTGAACATATTAGATATGTGGTAGAGCAAGTAAGATTATTATTTTGACTAATAAAGAATCTCTCAATTGTTCTTAGGTGCTGGGTCTTCAGCTCTAAAGAGGCCATTTGAAGATGGATTAGGGGATGATAAAGATCCCAATAAGAAGATGAAACGAAACTTAAGGAAAAGTATGCAAAATCTCTGTTCTTATAGATGTGAATTAGAAAGGATTGATATGAAAATAAAAAATGAAGAATTCGATTGCTTTTTATTAGAGTTATAAGAATAGATCTTAGCTGAGAAGTTGATAATTGAATTACTTTTTTTTGTATTTCCAAGCTTCATTGCTTAGGATACTTTATTATCGACAAATGAAAATTAACATGTAGATACGGTAATGCATGCTATTTTTACAGTGATATTATTAATAGCATAATAAGTAATTTTCCAAATTACTTATGACATGAAGTTAATTTGTGTGTTTTGAAATTCTCATTTTTAAGAAACCTGATGAATATATAGTGGTTACTAGGAATCTGCAAATGCATAAGTTAAAGCAAAATGGTTTTCTGTTTAATTTCTGATCTCATTCCTCTTTCTTTAACAGTCTTGGATAGTAAAGCAATAGACCTTATGAATGCACTCATGAGACTAAATCAGATCAGGCCCGGGCTTCAATATAAGCTCTTATCTCAGTCTGGCCCTGTCCATGCCCCAGTCTTCACAATGTCTGTAGATGTGGATGGCACAACGTACGAAGCCTCAGGACCATCCAAGAAAACAGCAAAACTTCACGTAGCAGTGAAGGTACAGTATTTACTTCACTTAGCAGTGCTTTGTTTTTTATGTTCCAAATAATGTGTTTATTATCCTATAGTAAATTAACAGTTTTTTCAAGATTTTAGTTTTATTACCTCTGGATACCAAAATTACTCTTTTTTTGTGTAAAATGTGTTTATTATATAAAATTTAGAAAAACAGAAAAAAATAAAATATGTCAATTGAATGTTTCTGGGGAAAAGACCATTAACATATATAGTATTTTGGTTTATTTCCATCATTTTCTGTTTTGTTTATTTCTTTTTTTAAGTTGGGCTCACACTGCATGTGTTATTTTATTCTCTGATTTTTTTCATTAATATCTCACTTGTGTTATTCCTTGTTATTAAAATCTTCATAAATTTTAAGGGCTGTATGATTAACTTGATATGGATATATATTATTACTTGTTTAAACATTTTCCTATTAGATATTTTACTGTTTTCAGATTTTTTTCTATCATAAATAAATTTGATCAGTATCTTTGTACATGGTACCTCTTCTTTATTTTAGAATATTTTAATAGGGAATAATGTCTAGGTTTGGACCGATCATTCATCTAGGTTTGTAGAAAATTTCTAAATAATGGAAATGTCTTTATAAGTACACTTGACTTCTGGCAGATTAATGCCAAAACATCAAAGATCATGTAGACTGAAGGTCAGTTTTTACTTAAGAAAAATTCTGTTATGTAACAGATTGGTATGAGATATAACTGTTCTGTTTTCATGGTCATTCCATTTTGCAAGTATTGTTAATATAGATACAAACACAATCCTAGATACTGGGGATATAACAGTGAACAAAACAAAGTCCCTGACTTATGGAGCTTACATTCTAGTGTGGTTAGGAGGAGGAAAGAGATTATAGATATAAAATGAGTATATAAACACCAGATAGTGATTGCAATGCATACAGAAATATAGTAACCAAGCTGTAAAAATATCAAAGACTGTATTATTTATATTCTGCCTTGCTTACAAAAGGGGTGTCTAAAGTATGATGAAAGAATATGAGTTTAAATGAGGTAGTGAGGTAGAATAAAACAAAGAATGATGGAAAAGTAAATCCAGGAGTAAGGCTAAAAATATAGTTTAATAACAGTGTACACTGAGAAGGAGTCACAAATTTAGAGCCTTGTGCTGTAGCAACTCACATAAAAAGCTTGTGAAATATGTACTTTGCTATCTATGACATAAGAGCAGTTGATTATGAGACTCACAGTTTATGAATAAAGATCAGGTGGGCATTTCTCTTATGGTAGATTTTCACAAAAAGGAATATCAGTGATATCCTTTAAAGACATCTGTGATGTAGTGTTACATTTTTGTGGGTTGTTTCTTATAATAATCTTTAACTTAATCTACTGGTCTCATGACAAATTGCAATTCAATAAAATTTGGGAAAGTAAGTAGTGTGGCGAATTTAACAATGTGACAAGATTTGGATGTGCTATCTGTTCTAATTGATGCAATGATGTATTTTTATAATATAATGGAACTTTGGGTATGCTTTTGTCTTTAATTCTGAATATTATTTTTTTGTTCAGCTGAGCTTTTGGTAAATGTGGAGGGACTGTAAACTTGGGATTAAACTCATTGAGAGACATCTGGATTATAGATATCAGTTATAATCTGAACACTATTGGATCTATGGAAAGTGTTAACAGCTTCTTGTGACTTGTGTGGAGGTACCATGGTCTTCATATCTTAATTTGCCTTGACTGGCAGTTTGGGTAGAATGTGCAGTTAACTAGTACATCTGAAATTTGTGAGGAGTTGAGATTTGCCCTTGTTGAAAATGGGATAAACTAGACTTTTTATCTTCCCAGGTAGAATAAATGAAGTTCAGAGTAAAATTGACACACCTTTGGCTAGACTAACGAAAAGCAGAAAAGAAAAATCTCTAATAAGCTCCATTAGGAATAATAAAGGAGAAATTACAACGGATGCCATGGAGATACAAGATATAATTCATGAATACTACAAAAACCTCTATGCACACAAACTGGAAAATGTGGAGGAAATGGACAATTTCTTAGAAACACACAGCCTCCCTAGGCTCAACCAGGAAAAAATAGAATTCCTGAACAGACCAATATCACGTACTGAAATTGAAACAGCAATAAAAAACCTTCCTAAAAAGAAAAGTCCTGGACCAGATGGTTTCACATCCAAATTTTACCACACCTACAAAGAAGAACTGGTGGCTATCCTGCAGAAATTATTCCACAGCATCGAGAAGGATAGAATCCTCCCCAACACATTTTATGAAGTGAACATAACCCTGATACCAAAACCAGGAAAGGATGCAACAAAAAAAGAAAACTACAGTCCAGTATCCCTTATGAATATAAATGCAAAAATTCTCAACAAAATCCTAGCCAATCAAATCCAAGTGCTTGTCAAGAAAATAATCTATCACAACCAAGTGGGCTTCATCCCAGGTGGTGCAGGGATGGTTCAACATACACAAATCTATAAATGTAATTCACCATATAAACAGAAGCAAAAACAAAGACCATATGATCCTCTCAATAGACGCAGAAAAAGCATTTGACAAAATTCAACACCCTTTTATGATAAGAATGCTCAACAAAATGGGCATAGATGGGGCCTACCTAAAAATGATACAAGCCATATATGACAAACCTATAGCCAATATCATACTGAATGGGGAAAAATTTAAAGCATTTCCACTTAGAACTGGAACAAGACAAGGCTGCCCACTATCTCCACTTCTATTCAACATAGTGCTAAAAGTCTTTGCTGTAGCGATCAGACGAGAGCAGAATTAAGGGCATCCAAATGGGAGCAGAAGAGGTCAAACTCTCACTCTTTGCTGATGACATGATATTATACCTAGAAAACCCCAAGGATTCAACCAAGGGACTCCTTGAATTGATAAAGGAATTTGGTGAAGTCTCAGGATACAAAATCAATACACAGAAATCAGAGGCATTCATATATGCCAACAACAGTACAAGTGAGAGCCAAATCAAAGACTCAATTCCCTTCAAAATAGCAACAAAGAAAATAAAGTACCTAGGAATATATTTAACTAAGGAGGTAAAACACATCTACAGGGAGAACTATGAAACACTGAAGAAGGAGGTAGCAGAGGATGTAAACAGGTGGAAGAATATCCCATGCTCATGGGTCAGCAGAATCGACATTGTTAAAATGTCTATACTACCCAAAGTGACCTACAGAGTCAATGCAATCCCTATCAAAATGCCAACGTCATTTTTCACAGATATAGAAAAAATAATTTTACACTTCGTATGGAACCAGAGAAGACCCTGTATAGCATAATCTATCCTAGGCAATAAAAACAAAATAGGAGGTATCAATATACCAAACTTCAAATTATACTACAAGGCTATAGTAATGAAAACATCTTGGTATTGGGACAAGTACAGGGACATTGACCAGTGGAACAGAACAGAGAACCCAGATATAAAACCATCCTCATATAGCCAACTAATCTTCAACAAAGCAGACAAAAACATACACTGGGGAAAAGAATCCTTATTCAATAAATGGTGCTGGGAAAACTGGACAGCCACATGTAGAAGACTGAAACAAGACCCACACCTTTTACCTCTCATAAAAATCAACTCACGCTGGATAACAGACTTGAATCTTAGGTGTGAAAGTACTAGAATTCTAGAGGAAAACGTTGGAAATACTCTTCTAGACATTGGCCTAGGCAAAGAATTTATGAAGAAGACCCCAAAGGCAATCACAGCAGCAACAAAAATAAATAAATGAGACCTAATCAAATTAAAAAGCTTCTGCACAGCCAAAGAAACTGTCAAGAGAGCAAACAGACAGCCCACAGAATGGGAGAAAATTTTCACAAGCTACACATCCAATAAAGGGCTGATAACTAGAATCTATTTAGAACTCAGGAAAATCATCAAGAAAAAATCAAACAACCCTATCAAAAAGTGGGCAAAGGACATGAACAGAAATTTTTCAAAAGAAGACAGAATAATAGCCAACAAACATATGAAAAAATGCTTAATATCTCTAGTCATCAGGGAAATGCAAATCAAAACCACAATGAGATATCACTTAACTCGAGTGAGAATGGCCTTTATCAAAGTCCCCAAACAATAAATGCTGGCATGGATATGGAGAGATAGGAACACTTCTACACTGCTGGTGGGACTGCAAAGTAGTTCAACCACTGTGGAAAGCGGTATGGAGATACCTTAAAGCGAAACAAGTAGATATATTTGATCCAGCAATTCTTCTACTGGGCATCTACCCAAAAGATCAAAAGTCAGTTTATGAAAAAGACATCTGCACTCGAATGTTTATGACAGCACAATTCACAATTGCAAAGTTATGGAAACAACACAAGTGCCCATCAATTCATGAGTGGATTAATAAAATGTGGTATATGTATACCATGGAGTACTATTCCGCTTTAAGAAACAATGGTGATATAGGACTTCTTGTATTTTCCTGGATAGAGCTGGAACCCATTCTACTCAGTGAAGTATCTCATGAATGGAAAAACAAGCATCACATGTACTCACCAGCAAATTGGTATTAACAGATCAACACCTAAGTGAACATTTGGGAATAACATTTATTGGGTGTCGGGCAGGTGGGAGGGGGCAGGAGGGGATGGGTATATACAAACACAGTGAGTGAGATGTGCAACGTTTTGGGGATGGTCACACTTGAGTCTCTGACTTGGGGGAGAGGAGGCATGGGCAATATATGTAACCTTAACACTTGTTACCCCCATAGTATGTTAAAATTAAAAAAATAAACCCCAGTTCTGAAGATTTGAAAATTTGCTTAGGTTCTTTATTTGGCTTAAAGTTTCTAATCAGCTATATGGTATGAAGGCCTATTACTAGCTATTAGTCAAAAGTCGCCTGCAGTCTTTCTAGGGCTCCACTGCCTCAGGTTTATGACTGGATAGCTGTATTCCAGAATTTGCTTTGCTGTGTTAAGGTGGTTTTCTACTTCAGGTCTTTACAGAATTTTTATTATATGTCTAATTTTCTAAAAGTTAACTTGTGACCTGCCTTACTGCCTCCCTTCCCTCTCCTCCCTCCTCCCCCCCCCCCCCCTTCCCTCCTTCTCTCCCCTCCCTTCCCTCCCCTCCCCTCTCCTCCCCTCCCCTCCCCTCCCCTCCCCTTTCTTCCTTCTCTCCCCTCCCCTCTCTTCCTTCTCTCCTCTCCCCTCCTTCCCTTCCCTCCCTTCCTTCTCTCCCCTCCTTCCCTTCCCTCCCTTCTCTCCCTTTCTTCCCTTTCCTTCCCCTCTGCTTGCCTTTCTTTCTTTTCTCTTTCCCTTCCTTTCTCACTCTGTCACCCAGGATAGAGTACAGTGGCAAAATCATAGCTCACTGCAGCCTCAAACTCCTGGGTTCAGGTGATCCTCCCACCTCAGCCTCCCAAGTAGCGAGGACTATAGATGCATGCCACATGCCTAGCTAATTTTTTAATTTTTTGTAGAGATAGGATCTTGCTTTGTTGCCCAGGCTGGTGTCAAACTTATGGCCTCAGGCAGTCCTCCCACTTCAGCCTCCCATAGCGCTGGACTATAAGCATAAGCCACCATGCCCGGCCTTGACTTGTTTTTCTTATTATAAATGTTATAATGTGTGCTCGTTATACATTTTATAAACAGTTTAGAAAATAAGGGGGAAGAAATCCATGAGTCTAACAACTGGAAATAATAACCATAAACATTTTGGTATATATATTTCAAGCCTTTTTTTTTTTTTTTTTTTTTTTTTTAGCTTGCAATTCCAAATTCCAAAAAGTACTAAAGATGAAAAAAAATTTCCCTAAGTTTCATTCAGATTCACTGTGTGGCAAAACCTGACCTGAATTAATGGGCTATTTTTAGTCTCTATTATTCCATTTAGTGTGAATATTTTATGTTTCTTTGTACAAACATGGGGTAGCACCTGAGAACCCACTGGGGATTTGGAAAATATGTGGTATATGTATTATATTTGCTTTCAAAAATAAAAATATTAAGAATTCTCAAAAAACCTGGTGCCAAGGGTTTGGTTAAGGAATGGTGGGCTAGCCTATATAATGTGTATAAAAGTATAAATACTTAAAATAGGATCATACTTTCTTAATCTAAAAATATATTATGAATTTTTTACAGTTAACACAAAGACTGCTCTCAGTTTTAGTGATGGCCTAATATTTCATTATTATCAAGCTATCATAACGTAACTATAATAGTTTTAGATTTAGATGCCTCCATTTTAATGCTTTGCGTATTTTTTAACTTGTCTGATTATCCCTGAAGATACATTCTAGATGGAATTATTAGGTCACAAGGTAAGCACATTTGAATGATGCATTAAATCATTAACAAATGTATTAGTATTCTTATTATATACCAGACATATATTGCCAAATTGCTGTCCATAAAGATTATACATGTTGCAGGTTCTGTTTATAAGTGAGTGTGACAGAAAATTTTACATCTTACATATGTTTATGAAAGTAGGTCCCACTAGATAAAAATCCTTGCAGTCCTTACTCAATAAGTTGGTAGGGGGGTTTGTACCTGTTAAGACAAATCACACCAGAGAATCAAATCAAAACAAAATAAGAAGAAATTAGTTTCTTCTGTGTGATTCTGGCCTGGCTGCCCAAAAGCAAGCACCATAAAGTAATGGAAATTAGTGGCCAGTCTTCCTTTTCCTCTTCTACTTCTTTATCCTGGCAGCCACTCACAAAGGACACCGTTAGGGACATAATTAGCCATATTCCATGAAAAGAACTTTGGTTATTGTGGAAAAAGGTCAGCTAGACAGGGATAAGAAATGAAGCCTCTTTGGAGAGGTTCTTGGAGCCATCAGATTCCCAAGAAATTGGACGAAATCAGACCTCTATCATATAGAAGCCATGAATGTTACTTTCTTTTGTGTAGAAAACCATGGTGTAGAGTGCCATGTGTTTTCTTTTCACTCTTGTTCCCTAGTCCTTGGGGTATTATCTTGCTCAAGCTCAACCTTTCTCAATCTCAGCCCTCTTCCAGGAAGAAGGGTTCATAGTTACACATAGCCGATTTCCCAGCCATCTTGTTTCCATCAATTATCTTGTGATTTTTCAGCTCACTTGTGTTTTTTAGGTTTAAATTTATTTGCCAGGCACTTGAAACTCACTTTTCTTTGGCATACTGATTTTTGGGCTTTAGTAATTGATTCCAAATAAATTTTGGTTCTGTCACAGAAAATCAAAGCTAGATAGTTGTTGAAGTAGTAAAACAAATTTTACTCAGGAACTATTGCAGTAGGGTAAAAGAGACCTCAGTGTAGATCTGGGCTCAATTTTTAATTCAAAGTGGACAAGTGGAGATTTATAGCCAAGGAACAGGGAGGTTCAGTGGTGGAAAATTACTAAGAGACATCAGGGGTAAAGGATTTCTAGCTTAAGCAGACCTAGGAATTCTTGCTGAAGGCAGGCCAGAGTAATCAGACATCACTTGGGGCATAAGGGGAATTAGAAAATTGGATTCAGATATCAAGGATGATTTGATATTGAGGGTGGAAGATTCTGGCTAAAGAAATTTAGCAGAATTCTTGCTACAACTGGGTTCTTAAGGACAAGGCCCAAGGATGGGGCCTAGTTGAAAAAGTGGCTCTGGTTATCTGGTCTAGAGTTTGCTCAAGAAGATAGTCTTTGTTGGTTCCAAAGATCTGAGAACTCTTTACTTTTTTTGACTTTTGTTCTGTAGCATATGCTAGCTAGTATATGCTGTTAGAATTCATGTTCATAGAAAAATGACTTAATTCAAAATGTTTTATTTAATTATACTGTATTGCAAATGGACATTGTATCTTTTGAGATATAATCCTGAATCAGTTATATAAACTATTTATAAATGTATTGAAATATATTGCTGTAATAAGTACATAAATAAATCTGATATGTGAGAAAAGAGTAGAGAGAAATGGTGTTAATTTATATTAGACTATTTTAATTGTCTATGTTAAGTTGGGAAAAGCTGAATGTGTTTGGTTTTTATTGGAATAAACAAATATATTTGCTATGCTTGGCTTTTGACTTGTAGCCTACATAAGCTAGTGTTAATTCTAGACTGATGGCTATCTCTGAGAGGAGATTTCTCAGGGAGAGCATCTTTGCAGGACTCAGATAGCAGAGAGGTGTTTTCTTTATAAAATATTGATGAGGATATAACCAAATGATGTTAATGTCCTTAGTGTAATGTACTACCTGAGTACTTTTAGAACTTAAGATGTTAAAAAAGCGTTCTTGGCTTTACTCCCAAGTAAACACAAGAAATTTATTTATGATGAATGCCAAGTTCTCCATAGGAACTCAGTGAATTAATTTCAAGCTCTCTCGGTATACAGTTCTATGTAAGCTCATTTTTTTGTTTGGAGTAACACTTTTATTTATATTGGCCAAGTCCTTTATACAAGATGTCATTGTCTATACAGGCTGGCTTCTCATTCATATAGCCACTGTAACAGTTTTTTGAGACACCTACTAAGTACAATTGGTATTCTAAGGAAATATGATTTTGCTTTTACACTCTAGCAACTTAAAACAGCTAAAAGCTGAAACAAATGCAGGAATCTTTAGGAACCTAAAGGATGTAGGGTCATCCTCTGATGTAAACTTTTAGTAACTGACAAAGCAAAATCAACCTACTTTCAAAGAGGCTTATAAAAATGCTAGTGAACATATTCTTTTGTAAACATTTAAAAAACAGTATAACCTGGAAGGAGATAATAAAAGGCATATATGTGTGCGTGTGCATGTGAGCATGCTTGTGCACACACACGTTCTGAAAGCCTTATTTCAAAAAAGTATGAGAAATACTTGGCGTTAAATGGAAATATAAGAAGTTTGAACATTGGAGGTAGCCCTAAAATTATCAGGCCTTGAAAGGAAGGGATGGAAATACAAAACTAACATTGTTCCTAGCTCACTTAGTATAAGGAATAAATCCAGGGACTGAATCATTTAAGTCTTTATTATGGTTTACATTGAAAGCACAGTAAGTAGAAAGCTTTAGATGTTTGTAATTGCTAGGCAAATTGGTTTAAAGGTAAAAATATTTCTTGATTCCTTTTCTGGGCCAATTTCTTCTAATGGATTGAGTTATAGAATTTAAAGGTCAACTAATCCAGTCTTCCTGTTTTACAGATTGAAAAATTGAGGGCCAAAGGAGAAATACAGGATTAGATCCTCAGATTTTTTTTCTTTCTAGTTTACTTTTTACAGTGTACTTTTTGACTTTTCCCTTCATCCAATTGGTTGAACCTGGCTATGTTGTTTATTTTTTCTACCTCCCACCTCCAAATTAAATGAACTAGGAGTAGCCTCAGATTTGTATTTCTTTTATCCCTTATTTAAACCTAATTACTCTAAGGAGGTTTTTCCTGTTTTTCCATGATGTTACCCTGGTAGGTATACATTATTTAACCAAGCACTTACAGATTTAGCACCCTCTTACTCTTCCTGCAAGGTGTTTTGTGGATCCAAATGTTACAAATTTGAAATTTTTATGCATATATTTCATCTGATCTCTGGTCTCTGATGTCTGAATAAAATTGCATCTTAATGTAATTTATACAGGTATTGCAAGCAATGGGATACCCAACAGGCTTTGATGCAGATATTGAATGTATGAGTTCCGATGAGAAATCAGATAATGAAAGCAAAATTGAAACAGTGTCTTCAAACTCTAGCAATAATACTGGAAATTCTACAACTGAAACCTCCAGTACCTTAGAGGTATACTTATATGTATATTTTTTGTTAGAAAACTGTCATATATATGCATTGTAGGAAATGTGAGAAATGTGGAAAAGTATAAAGAAAATCAAAAGCATATACAAACCTATAGATTTCAGAGGCAGATATTATTAATGTTTAGGTTTATTTTTATCCAGCTTTTTTTAATGAATATTTTTATGGAGATAGTCATATTTTCATGCAGTTTTACATCTTGATTTTTTTTCCACTTGATTCTAAAAACACCTGTAAACATAACTGTACACTGCCCAACACATGAATATATCCTAATTTAACTATTATAGCATTTCCTTATTACTGGCCATGGAAGCTGCTTCCATTATTTCGTAACTATAGTGTATCAAGAGTATCAACAATAACTGAAGGGCAAAAACCTAAAAACCTAAAAGATCTAATGGAAGAAATTTGGGATTATTTGAAGTTTGTGCGAAGCTATAGGGAGCACTGGATCATCATTTAGTTGGTCCAGCCCTGAAGGAAGGCATAGCCTGACCCAGTGTATACCTCAGACTGTGAGCTTGTCACCACAGATAACAGAATGGAACAAAATCCAAGTACTGAGTATATATAGGACATTGGGGAATTAACAGAACCCTCATTTACTGCATTTTGTGTAAAGAAAATTGGCTTTAAAGTAACCAAAGAGCTTACATTAAAAAAGGGCTTTACTTTGTCGGCTGGGCGTGGTAGCTCATGCTTAGAATCCTAGTACCTTGGGAGGCTGAGGCCAGTAATTCAAGACCAGACTGAGCCTGTAAGCCTAGCACTCTGGGAGGCTGAGGCGGGCGGATTGCTCAAGATCAGGAGTTCGAAACCAGCCTGAGCAAGAGCGAGACTCCGTCTCTACTATAAATTGAAAGAAATTAATTGGCCAACGAATATATATAGAAAAAATTAGCTGGGCATGGTGGCACATGCCTGTAGTCCCAGCCACTCGGCAGGCTAAGGCAGGAGGATCGCTCGAGCCCAGGAGTTTGAGGTTGGTGTGAGCTAGGCTGACGCCACGCACTCACTCTAGCCTGGGCAACAAAGTGAGACTCTGTCTCAAAAAAAAAAAAACAAAAAAAACCAAAAAAAGACCAGACTGAGCAATATAGTGAGACACCATCTCTAAAAAAATTAAAAAAAATTAGCCAGGTGTGGTGGCATGCACCTGTAGTCCCAGCTACTAGGGAGGCTAAGGCAAGGGGATCTCTTGAGCCCAGGAATTTGAGGTTACAATGAGCTGTGACAATGCCATTGCACTCCAGTCTGGGAAACAGAATGAGACCCTGTCCCAAAACAGAAAATAGAAAAAAGTTTTAGTTTGTCATTTGTAAGAATAGGTGTTTATTAAGTACTAATAGACGAGTTTTTTTTTAGTCCACAGACCCCCCCCCCCCCTTTTTTTTTTGAGACAGAGTCTCGCTTTGTTGCCCAGGCTAGAGTGAGTGCCGTTGCATCAGCCTAGCTCACAGCAACCTCAAACTCCTGGGCTCAAGTGATCCTTCTGCCTCAGCCTCCCGAGTGGCTGGGACTATAGGCATGCTCCACCATGCCCGGCTAATTTTTTCTATATATATTAGTTGTCCAATTAATTTCCTTCTATTTATAGTAGAGACGGGGTCTCGCTTTTGCTCAGGCTGGTTTTGAACTCCTGACCTTGAGCAATCCGCCCACCTCGGCCTCTCAGAGTGCTAGAATTACAGGCGTGAGCCACCGTGCCTGGCCCGTAGACCCCTTTTAATGCCTGCTTAGTGCCAAGTACTGCAGAAATTGTGTCTAGAGCCTGAAGTTGCTACCAGGTTAGAAAGGTATAAAGACATGTTTGTAATGAATGATAATGAAATGTGATAAGCACTGCAGTTGCAAAATAAATATGATAATGTGAAATCTCGAAGAAGTGGTTGTGAGGCTTGTATACACGCTCACACAGCCATTTAAAATCAAAGGGAGTAAAGGTTAGCAAGATTTTAGATGATGAGTTTTGCCATGTGGGAAAGAGATGGAAAGAAAGCATTCTGGACTGGACAAAGAAGAGGTACAATGACATGGAATTGTGAAAGTAAATGTTTGAGAAGTGCCAAGAGGGTTAATATGAAGAGAAGTGATGGGGATTGAAGCCTGAGAAAGCCACACTTGACTCTTCATGTGATATTGTGGAGCAGTCCCCAGCTTTTTTGGCACCAGGGACCGGTTTCATGGAAGACAATTTTTCCACAGACTGGGGGAAGGGGACAGTTTAAGGATGATTCAAGTGCATTACATTTATTGTGCAATCAAACCTCTCTGCTAATGATAATCTGTATTTGCAGCCACTCACCAGCACTAGCATCACCGCCTCAGCTCCACCTCAGATCACCAGGCATTACATTCTTATAAGGAGCGCACAACCTTGATCCCTTGCACGGGCAGTTTACAGTAGGGTTCACACCCACTGTAAGAATCTAATGCCACTGCTGACCTGACAGGAGGTAGAGTTTATGCCGTGATGCAAGCAACAGGGGCAGCTGTAAATACAGATAAGGTTGCTTGCTGGCCCACCACTCATCTCTTGTTGTGGGGCCTGGTTCTTGATAGACCATGTGGCCCAGAGGGTTGGAGACTGCGGCTGTGGACAGAAGGCGTGACACCTGACTGTTTAGAGGATTGGTCAATTACAGGTGGTAGACACAGGGCAAGATATTGTTTTGCTGGCAAATGTTAATATATACACCATAAGAAGAAAGGGCTAATTAATTATTAGGTCCAGGCCATTAAGGGAAAGAATTAAGAAGGGAGAGAGCAGTGTGGGCTGCACTAATATCAGCCACATTGAGCATGTGAAGGTTTTAATAGTTACTATATTTTGTTTCTGTATATTGTAGTAATGGGATGGGGGAGAATAAAAGCCCTTATTATTCATTTAAAATAGTAGTAACATTAAAGTTCAAATATTTTTTCAGGGGTCCTCACACTTTTTTTTTTTTTTTGAGACAGAGTTTCACTTTGTTGCCCAGGCTAGAGTGAGTGCCGTTGCATCAGCCTAGCTCACAGCAACTTCAAACTCCTGGGCTCAAGTAATCCTTCTGCCGCAGCCTCCCGAGCAGCTGGGACTACAGGCATGCACTACCATGCCCGGCTAATTTTTTCTATATATATTAGTTGACCAATTAATTTCTTTCTATTTATGGTAGAGATGGGGTCTCGCTCTTGCTCAGGCTGGTTTTGAACTCCTGACCTTGAGCAATCCGCCCACCTAGGCCTCCCAGAGAGCTGGGATTACAGGCGTGAGCCACTGTGCCCGGCCTGGTCCTCAAACTTTTTAAACAAGGGGCCAGTTCATTGTCCCTCAGACCGTTGGAGGGCCATTGGAGAGTGCGGCACACATTCCACACATGTGCACTGTGGGCCCGGGACGAGTTGGCTGCTAAGCAGGACAGGCAGCGGTAGCAAAAACACCTGGTGGGCCAGATAAATGGCCACATGCAGGCTGCGTGTGGCCCACGGGCCGTAG
This sequence comes from Mirza zaza, assembly GCA_008750895.1. Classification (NCBI taxonomy): domain Eukaryota; kingdom Metazoa; phylum Chordata; class Mammalia; order Primates; family Cheirogaleidae; genus Mirza; species Mirza zaza. The sequence continues at coordinate 28,125 of VSMD01104363.1, forward strand.
TTTGAGGACCCCTTAATTCACTTTTATAAAAGTGATTTCAGGTTCGGCAAAAAGAGTGATTACTATAGGCTTAGTTTAAAATTACTTATTTTTTAAATTTGGTGACTGGAGATTTGCCATGAAATTTTAAAAATGTAGATTATAAAACTTATCAAGAGAAGGGACGTTCATGGCGATATATTAAACTTTCCTTTAAAAATTGTCCATTGTTTGACTTCTGCAGTATCAACCATATCATATCAGCTTTAGGGTATTTTATAAAGAGAATTTTGGGCCGAGCACACTGGCTCACTCCTGTAATCCTAGCACTCTGGGAGGCTGAGGCAGGAAGATTGTTTGAGGTTAGGAGTTCAAGACCAGCCTGAGTAAGAGCAAGACCCCATCTCTACTAAAAATTAGCTGGGTGTTGTGGTGTTTGTCTGTGGGCCCAGCTAGTCGGGAGGCTGAGGCAGGAGGATTGCCTGAGCCCAGGAGTTTGAGGTTGCTGTGAGCTATGCACTCTACTCAGGACAATGGAATGAAACTCTGTCTCAAAAAAAAAAAGTTGATGTCCATTAAGTTTATATACATAATGATACTTTTGGGCATTCTTTCTGTTTATTCAGCATTTCTTGAGTAACTACTGTGGTGGAGTTATAAACATGATCTCTGACCTCAAGAAATGCTCAATCTTTGCTTTTTCCTTTCTCAAAACTATAATTGTAGTATTTTTTAGGGGGGAGGGTTTGTTTGTTTTTGGTGCTAGCCTCTCTCTTCATTTTAGCTTACTGTTTTTACCTTAGGTGACCATAAATCTGTTTAGAGAGACTGAGAGATATATAGGAACGAATTTTCCTCATATCCCAAATTGAGGCTTCTTTCTTCCTAACCCTAAAGATGACAAATGGTGAACCCTTAGGCATCATGTGAATCCCAATTGTTCTGTTCTCTTTGTTAGTAATTTAGAGTATTATTCTTAGATCATGAACACTACAGATCAGACTCTTGAGTCCCTGTACAGTCTTCAATACTAGTCTGTTCAGACAGCCCTGCTTTGAAGGCAGTCTGGCCAGATGACTACAGTATTTACTGCTTGTAGAGTTTTCACACCTTTAATAATATTGTGCTATTTGTAGACAGAGGTGACTCATCCTCGCCCCTAATGCTTTAAAGTAGAATTTTTGAGCCCCTCTTTTAGCATAATTATATTAATAAGAAATTTAATATCCTAAAATCCTGCTTGATCGAACCTCCAGTTTCCCTTTCTCTTGTAGGTAAGAACTCAGGGCCCTATCCTCACAGCAAGTGGCAAAAATCCTGTAATGGAGCTCAATGAAAAAAGAAGAGGTCTCAAGTATGAACTCATCTCGGAGACTGGGGGAAGCCATGACAAGCGCTTTGTAATGGAGGTGTGTGCCTTGATACGTTACGAACCAGCCTTATATTTCCTCACAAAGACATAGGATATCCTGAAATTATATGTAAAAAAAGTTTTAGACTGAGTTCTATGGCACTGTTAGATTTTTTTCATGTTTTCTATGTTAGGATACATTTAAATTAAAACTACATAGAGGAATTGCATGGCATAATTACAAAGTATTGTTCTTGATTTTAGGTAGAAGTAGATGGACAGAAATTCAGAGGCGCAGGTCCAAATAAGAAAGTGGCAAAGGCAAGTGCAGCTTTAGCTGCCCTGGAGAAGCTGTTTTCTGGACCCAATGCAGCAAATAATAAGAAAAAGAAGATTATCCCTCAGGTATGAGTTAAGCATTAAACTTTACAGAACATTTGAGAAATGTTATAGGAATTAAATTTGCTTTCTTGTCCACATGCCACTTTAGCTTTTTCAGAAGTTGTTTCTTATTCCTACATTTGGCAGTCTTTTCTTTGGGTTAGGTCATGAATAATATATAATAAATGTATTAGTGGTTGCTTGTTCTGTGGTCTTTCTAAGCAAATTATATATGTCAAAAAGAGTCTGGCCAGGTGTGGTAGCTAATGCCTGTAATCTCAGCACTTTGGAAGGCTGAGTTGGAAGGATCGCTTGAGCTCAGGAGTTTGAGACCAGCCTGGGCAACATATTAAGACACCATCCCTACAAAAAAAATGAAATCAGCTGGGCATGATGGCATGTGCCTGTAGTCCCAGCTACTTGGGAGGCTGAGGCAGGAGGATCTCTTGAGTCCAGGAGTTTGAGGCTGAAGTGAGCTATGTTTGGGTTGCTGGACTCCCCAGAGCAAGACTATATATTTAAAAAAAAAAAAAAAAAGAAACCGTGGCTATTAGCCTTATATAGAGGGTTGAGGTCATGCTTGATGAGGTAAAGTGTCGAAGTGATTTGGACCTTGATAAGGTGCAAGCAGATGTTTAGGAAGCTGCCAAGAGTACTTGGGGCTTATATTCATCGTGGTTTGCAGGTGCTCTTCCAGTTCCTTTCCAGTTTTGTCATTTTGCTTTATTTTGGATTTTCCTTTGTGATGGCACAAAACTTGACACTTTGTTGCTTCTGTTTATTGTTGGCCTTGGGGATGTCAGTACTTCTAAAGGCCAAGGATCTTAGCAAGGTATTTAGGAAAAAATGGCCTCTGAATTACATGCTCATGGGTACGATATTATTCCATCCATTCATTTATGCATGCAAAAATATTTTCTAGTTGTATACCATATCTATGATTATGTGAGAAAAAGAGTTCATCAGTAAATATGACATTCTTTGACTCATGGATAGTACTGGTATAATGTCTGACTACATTATGTGAGAGAAGCATAAATTAAAAATGCTTAGACTAAGGCTGGGCGTGGTGGCTCACACCTGTAATCCTAGCACCCTGGGAGGCCAAGGCAGATTGCTGGAGGTCAGGAGTTGGAAACCAGAGTGAGCAAGAGCAAGACCCCATCTCTACTATAAATAGAAAGAAATTAATTGGCCAACTAATATATATAGAAAAAATTAGTCAGGCATGGTGACGCATGCCTGTAGTCCCAGCTACTCGGGAGGCTGAGGCAGAAGGATTGCTTGACCCCAGGAGTTTGAGGTTGCTGTGAGCTAGGCTGATGCCACGGCACTCACTCTAGCCTGGGCAACAAAGCGAGACTCTGTCTCAAAAAAAAAAAAAAAGAAAAAAAAATGCTTAGACTAATAGAGTGAAGCTAGATTAAGATTCTGTGTTAAACATTTTCTTTATATTCTTTTACATATGCTAAGCCCTTTGTAGGAGGGTAGAATTTATATCTCATTTTACAGATAAGGAAATGAGGCCCAAAGAAATTGAGATACTTGCCAGTAGTAACATAGCTAATTGATAGTAGAGGTTCATTTTAAAACCAGGTTCTCCTCCTTCCAAAGGTCATGGGCATTTTACTTTTGCATATTATATCAATCTAGAAATTTGTTTCATATTTACTGTAATTACTGCTTAAAATCTAGGATTCAAAAGATAGAGAAAACTAGCTTTTACAGAGATGAAATAAAAAATAAATACATATAGAAAGTAAGATTTTTTTTTATAAAATCTTCTAGTAAATATAGGACAAAATATGTTCTAGATTAGTAGAAAGGTAATCGTTACCTTGTGTTTTTTTCCCACATTACATTTTGTATTCGGTCAATTAATTCTAGTGTTTAAAAAGTCTTATGTGCAGATATTTATTAGGAAGTAAAGTTTGTTTCCAGTGACATGCGCTAGATTTGTGTGGAATCACTGTGCTGCTGCCAGATTGTTGCTTCCTGACTACTTTTGACTAGACCATGTTAAAAAAAATAGATGTCTATAGGAAGTTCACTCATTTTTAGAAATTTTCCATACTAGAAGCTGTAAAACTCATGTGTTCAATGTGCTTGATAGCCAGGAAACAGTCTATTTTGGATGTGTGGGTTGGTTTATTTTAGGCAAAGACAAAAATGGCCATCCCTGTGTATGGTACATTTGACCTTGAAACTGTCTTCTGCCCAGTTGCATTAGAGGTAGAGGCTATCCTGGGAGGAATAAAGGATGGTGATTTTTTAATGTGAGATAAATGTGTGTATATTCTGACTCTTTGAGCTTCTGAGATAGTGTTTACTTTATCATACAGTGTGCTTCGAGGCTGCGTACCCTTTTTCTTGCACCTTGGTTATAGTGGGGAATTCTAGTAGTTTCTATTGAGTTTTTGTTGCATATTTATATTAAAAATATGCTATTTAGTTTAAAACTAGACACCTTTTGATTTTCTTAAAATTTCATTTTAGAAACTGTTTCAGCAGACCTGTGTACTCTTACTCCTGGACTTATCTCTTCTACTTTTCAGAATGTTTTTCTGTTCTCTCAGTTGCTCTTTGTAGTCTAAAGTAAGGAAAACAAAGTGGGTATCATTATCCTCATTTTATAATTTTAGTGGGAGACTTCCATAGAGAGATATTATGTGACTTCACCAGTGTTGCATGGCATTTTAGAGCAAGAAAGAGGCTTTTGAGGTGGTATTTATTTATTTAATAGTTAATACATTTTTACACATACACAGACAGCAGAGGAAGTAAGTTCAAAGAAATCCCATGACCTTCCTGAAATCTCAGTTACCTAAAGCAGGAACTGACATCCTCATCATTGGTCCTCCTGTCTTAGTCCTCTTTTTTTCTTAACCTGGCTCAGATTCACAGCTTATTCTAGGTAGCTGCTGGGGTATTTTCTGCCTGTGGGTGGAGAATTCAGTGTATTTGGAACCTAGGTATCAACTCTCTATAATTATTTTAGTCAGGCCCAAAATGACTTTGAATATTACAGTAGTAATTTGATACTGAAATATGTGTGTACAAAATGAACTCTTTCTGGATAACACGCAAATGAAAAGTTATTTGCATGCTTATATTTGCCTAGCATATTCTCTTAAACAACTCTGTAAGGCAGGTGTCATTTTCATTTTATAGATGATAAATTGAAGGTTTAAGATCACAGAGAAATCACTGTCTCACCTACAGGCTCATAGCTTCTCATAGTGGTTGTGCGTTAAAGAGATGACAGGATGATAGTTCTCTCAGTAATGAAAATATGTTATTTTGAACAGGCGAAGGGTGTTGTGAATACAGCTGTGTCTGCAGCAGTCCAGGCTGTTCGGGGCAGAGGAAGAGGAACTCTAACAAGGGGAGCTTTTGTTGGGGCGACAGCTGCTCCTGGCTACATAGCACCAGGTATAGTACAGCCTATAAGAGATGGAGCCCCTTTTCTGGGCCAAAATTTGAAGAACAGCATCTCCATTTTCCAAGGTTATACAGGGTCTCTGGAAATATACCACGGGATAAGATGAATTTACACAGAAATTCAAAGTAGAGAATCTACAGAATGTCATAGGTTTTCTCTTGGAATCTGCTGAGTTATTAGAGGCTTCCTGGAGGGAGATGACAGATGAGCAATATTGCACTTAGTTGAGGGAACATATTTTGATTAGGAATTATGAGGAGTTCCACAGATTGAGGAGTTTGGACATCTGAGCAGAGTGTATTCATTGGGGACGTAGATGACAGGTTAGGTATATAAAAGGAGAGAAAAATTGCTGATAAGAGGCTGTTTAATTGGACGAAGCCTGGCATTATTAGTCTTTGTTAAACTCAGTGTTTGGGAACTGTCATAAACTAAAGAAATACAAAAAGGAAAAAAAGCGTGGTGGTGGGGGAGGTTGGGCACTCATTTATCCAGTGTTTACTATATACCAGATACTTTTACGTAAATGATTTCACTTAATTGTTTTTAATCCTCACAATATTTCCTCAGGTAGAAGTTATTTTCCAGGTAAGGAAACTGAGGTTTAGGGAGATAAGACAAGTAGCCCAGGGTGAAACAACTCCTAATAATCTGACTAAGGATTTGAATGTAGGTGTTTGCATTTCCAAAGTTTATATTCTTTCCATTTCACCTCTCCCTGCCTTTTGTTCTGATCCTTATGTCATTTTAGTAGTAGATATATAGCTGTCTCATTAAAATCAAGTTCTTTGCAATATTGAAAGTATGGTACTTTTAACTTGACATGTAAACCACTTGCAGTTCCTGGTAATGATGAATTTGTTATAAAGTTTGGGTCTTATCTAGTCATTATTTTTTAGATAATATCCTTAAGGATTCACTTTGGTTATATTTTCCTCCTAGAAAGAATTAGAATAGGCCATTTGGGAAGGTTTTTTGTTTTTTTTTTGGAGACAGGGTGTTTCTTGCTCTGTCACCTGGGCTAGAGTGCAGTGGCATCATCATAGTTCATTGCAACCTCAAACTTCTGGGCTCAAGAAATCCTCCTGCCTCACACTCCCAAGTACAGGGATTACAGGCACATGCCACTATGCCTAGCTAATTTTAAAATTTTTTGTGGAGATGGTGTCTTGATATGTTGGTCAGGCTGGTCTTGAACTCCTAGCCTCAAGCAATCCTCCTGCCTTGGCCTTCCAAAGTACTAGGATTATAGGCATGAGCCACTGTGCCTGGCCCATTTGGAAAGTTTTATAAATGACGTGGTTTTGGAATTTTTATAGAAGCTGATTCCAGTAGGTACATCACTCAAAGCTGTCTTATAAAGAGTGTGCCTGCTTTGACACATACCAGGCATAGATTTTACTCTCATGCAGCTTATGCAGCTTAAAGGGTGAGATGTAGATTAATCAAGTAATAACAGTTATAAACTGAGATGAGTGTTAGGAAGGAGGACATAATGCTATGAGAACATGTAACAGAGGAACCTAATCTAGTCTAGTGGGTCCCCGGAGGGTTAGTGGAATAAGTAACATTTGAATTGAGCTTTGAAGAATGAGTAGGAGTTATCTAAGAGAAGACTGAGATGGAAGAATATTGCTCACAGAGGGATAAGCATGTGCAGAGGCCCTGTGGTGTTGGTGGTGGGGAATTTGGCTTCTTTGAAGAAGCCTGAAATGTCTGGAGCATGGAGAGCACTGGGTGTGGCGGAGAGACTGGAAGTGATGCGAGTTCAAGCTGATTGTCAGTCCCTGGGGGCCATTTGGATTTTGGACTTAGAATCCTAAGTGCAGTAGAAGTCATGATAGGTTGTAAGGAGCATTGACAAGATCAGACTTTATTTGTGAAGATTATTTTTTATATACTGTAAAGAATAGATTATGGAGATAGGAGTGGGCATGAGAAGACCAGTTAGAAGGCTATTGCGTATAGTTTACAGTTATCTATTGTGCATTTCAGTATATCTAGAAGAGAATAATTCAAATGGTTCTAGCATGAAGAAAAGACAAATATTTAAGGTAATAGATATCCCCAGTATACTTATTTGATCTTTTCAAATTACATGACTGTGTTAAATTATCACATGTACCCTGAAACTGTGTACGTCTATTGTGCGTCAATTAAAAAGAAAAAAAGAAGGCTGTTGCAGACTACTAAGTCAGAGATGATAGAAGTACTGCCAGTAGAGGCAGGGAATTGGATGAGAGGCAAGAAGAGAATAGATTGGAGGAATTTTGAGGAAGCAAACCTGATAGATTTAATATAAAATGATGGGCTGGGTGTGGTGACTCACACCTGTAATCCTAGCTCTCTGAGAGGCCGAGGCAGGTGGATCACTCGAGGTCAGGAGTTCGAAACCATCCTGAGCAAGAGGGAGACCCCGTCTCTACTAAAAGTTAATTGGCCAACCAAAAATATATAGAAAAAATTAGCCGGGCATGGTGGCGCATGCCTGTAGTCCCAGCTACTCGGGAGGCTGAGGCAGAAGGATTGTGTCAGCCCAGTAGTTTGAGGTTGCTGTGAGCAAGGTTGATTCCACGGCACTCTAGCCAGGGCAACAGAGTGAGACCCTGTCTCAAAAAAAAAAAAAAAAAAAAAAAAATATATATATATATATATATATATATTGATGAAGAGTGAGGTTTCAAGCATATCTCATCTCCTAGGATTTTTAGTTAGGGGAACTAAGTGGGATGATTTTGCCATTTAATGAGATAGAGAACACTAAAAGATGAGCATTAGGGGTAGAAAGAAAAGGTTATGAGTTTTCTTATTCTTTGATACAGCATATGTGTCCAAAATTAAGATATTCTCAGCATCCCTATTTTTACTGAATCTTAATATTTTTAGCCTTATTCAGTGCATTATTGAAAGGGCAAAGCTTTTATTAACAATAATAGGCAAGTTACTGAGATGAGCCTTTCTTGTCTTTGGTGATGTGTTCCACTGGGGCTTAATCTGGTTGCATTAACTTTCCCTGGTCCAGTGGCAGTAATCAGGAGAGGAACTATTTATGTCTGCTGGTTGCCAGGTCTTTTTGCTCTAGAGTGGCTTCTCTCTAATGCCATTGGATTGACCTCTCTGAAAGGCCTGTCTCCTGAAGCTTTTAAAAAGGAAGTTCTTTTATGGCCTAGATTTAAATTAGATTAGTTTATATTATGAATAGGTTATATGCCATTTGTGGAGTATATTCTGTGTAGCAGGGACTGTTATAAGTATATTTATGTATATCATATAATTCAGCTCCCCTGCCAACTCAGTTACTGCACATGACACTGAGGCTCAGAGAGGTTAAACAACAGGTACAACAAGTCAAAGACACTTTGCTAGTAAAAGGTGAAGTCAGGACCTCTCAGTGACCTGCTTAGTAGTTGTAGTCTCATCCCTCTTTAAGGGAGTTTTGATAAAACTCTTTAAACTGTAGCCTTAGCCAAATAGACTAAGTTGTATTACCCCCAGTTTTATGTGACTTAACTATAGACTGAAAAGTAAAAATTTTTCATCCCTCAGGATGTTTTGATTTGGTCTCTAAAAGTAGTTTACTTCTTGCGCGTACGTTGAGTGCTTTGTCTTGAACAGGAGAACCGGCATCCAGAGATGCCTTAAGATCTAGCCTTTGCCTCAGTGAATGCTTGGGGTCAGATGGGATAGGAACAGATATTTGAATAAACAAAATGTAATATGATGCAAGCCGTAACATGGGATGGGCAAAGGAGTGAACAGCAAACTTGAGAGACTTCACAGACAAGGTGATATTTGATCCAGATCTCAAGGGTGAATTGCAGTTGGTCATTCAGAGAAGGAGGAAACAAAAATCACTATGAGCAGAAGAATTGGTTATAGAAAAAGGACTTGTAACGTGGAAAAACTTGATGTGGTTTGGGTATAGTGTGAAAGTCCCATGTTGACTTTGTACCCTAGTTCTATGTTAGACACTTCTTTTTTCTAGAAATTTACCCAAGTGATTTTGTATTTATATATTTTTAAGATATGTTACTGAAAGAGTAAAGATTGTAGTTTCTACTAACATAATATTTCTAATCTGTACAACAAAATTATAAAGTAGTTTGGGAGATTTCCCATTTCATAGATGAAAAAATGGGACTCAGAAGTTAATTGTCTAAATAAGGACATAGAAGAAATTAGGCCAGGTGCAGTGGCTCATGCTTGTAATCCCAACACTTTGGGAGTCCAAGGCAGAAGGATTGCTTGAGGCCAGGAATTTGAGATCAGCCTGGCAACATAGTGAGACCCCATCTCTACAAAAAATAGAAAAATTAGCTGGGCCTAGTGGTGAGCATCTATAGTCCCAGCTACTCAGGAGGGGTGAGGTAGGAGAATCACTTGAGCCCAGGAGTTTGAGATTGCAGTGAACTATGATTGTACCACTGCATGCCAGCCCGGGCGACAGCGAGATCGAGTCTCAAAAAAACAAAAAAGAAATTACTGTAACAACTAATTGGTTCAAAAATTTTTGTGTTCTTTAATACTAGTTTTTACTTAATAATATTAGCCTTTTTCATAGACACTGGATGTTACTGTCAAATTCACCAGCATTTACTGTGAGAACCTATGCTAAGGCCAGGAATTCAGATATCAACAAGTCATAGACCTTGCCCTTGGGTTCCCAAGCCGACCCATGTGTCCTCTGTAATGGCAATTGAGGCTTCAGCCTGCTCTGTCACTACTTTCTGAAAAGAGACTTGGAAAGTTGTTTTCCAATTTTGGGGAAGTATTTTGTTTGACAAATTATATCTAGTGAATGGTTCCTATATGTTAAACATCCTGCTAGGTTCAGATGATGGAAAGACAGAAAAAATTGACCAGGTCTCTGCCACTCTAGAGGGTAACACAGACAAGAAGTAGATACTTATTAATATAATGCATTGTGGGAAGTACAGTGAGAAAATAGATGCAAGATAGTGAGGAAGATCAAGAAGAGCCTTGTAGGTCATGGTGAGGAGCTTCCACATCTAAGCAAGCACAGGGTAGCTAGACTACTCTGGCAGTGGTTCTTATTCATATACTATCTGTAAGAAGTCCTCAGGGTCCATGGTCTTGGGCCAGGTAGTGCTGGTGAATTGGGCCAGTGATGATTGTCCTGGGTCTTGGACTCATCTGCTTTCTTCTTCTTTCCACTAGGGTATGGAACACCATATGGTTACAGCACAGCTGCCCCAGCCTATGGTATGTATACCATCTTACTGATACTTCCTTTTAGCGACTGTCACAGCAATTCAAAGCACAGTTTGTATCTAGGATTTCTGTAAATGAATCGGAGGATCTCAGACCTATTCATTCTAGTGACTCAACTTAAATTCCCTTTGAAAATGCCACAACCTTGTGGTTCTTGGTTTGGTTGGAGTTGCTCTTCTCTCCGCTTTGCCTGATTGAAGGACTGCTTGTTCTAATTGCCTGTTTCTGACCATATTGAAATTAAATATTTTAAGTAGTTCTTCTTACAGCCAACTTATACTCCATTCAAAGGCTACTGAAGGGCCATACCCAGTTTCTAGCTTGGCTGCCTACCAGTTATATAGCTAGGTATAAGTTTCTGGTTTGGAACTCTATGAACTATGGGTAATTTGAGTCAAGAATAGCAAATGTTCACTTCAAATTTGTAGCCATCATCCTTTTCCATATGTTTTGCTTTGAGGGTGAAGTAAATAGGTGTCACTGGTTCTAGAGAGGAGGCGAGGGGTATCACCGGATGTGTCACTGAAGTGCTTATTGCAGAAAGTCTGTAGTACATGGTAGAATATCAGAGGTGTTTTTCTTCTTCCTTGCAAAATAAAAAAGCGAATTCAGAAATGAACCCTAGTGGCCCTTTGGATAACTTTTGAATGAGGTTTATGTGGCAATGGAGGCAGTAGGTTTGGAGTCAGTGATATGCTTTTAAACATTTTTCCTAACTCAGGTGCTACATCTTATAGAATCAGCCATTTGCAGGACATTGTCACTGAGAGAAGAAGAGAGCAAGAGAGTGTATGTGTGCGTGTGTGTAAGTGTGTGTGTGTGTTAGCGCACACCAGGGTGAGTGTGCATGCACATAGAAGGGAAAAGCTCTTCCTGTATTGCCACTTTTGGCATTAGTCCTCTACATGAGCTTCAGACTTTCACATTGTGGTTTTTCTCTTTACACATCAGCTTTGCCATTTTTGTTTGGATGAAAATTGTGGGTCCTTAACCCACTGCTAAACTGAAGCTTTATCTGATTTCCTAACTGTAGAAATAGGTATAAAGTGAATAGTTTGAACACCTTGCCCAATAAGATAGATAATTTATATCCTGGAAAGAAGTAAAGTTGGTATCGTCAAACATTTGGAGCAAGTTTTCTTTGAGGCAAAGTGTGGAGCCTGGAGTTATATCCTTGACCTGAATGTCTGCTCTGGCACAATCAGGTATGGTCAAGGCTTCCCTGTATTTTGAGCTGGAGCAATAACGGGGTGATTAGGAATTGAAGATGGATCTAAGAATATGCTTTCCACCCAGATTTCCTTCTAAATTTAAACTTTCTAATGCTTTTTGGTTTGGCCATTTGCTTTTATCATTCAGCTAGCTTCTGGATATCCTGACCACCTCATCCTTCCTGTAAATTAGGTCTGGTCAATTTATCCAAATATATTTTGACTCACTAGACTCACTGTACTGTGTCTTGTGTAAATGCCAAAGTATTCTGGGGCAGGTTTTTAAGTCTGTGTCTTTCTTTTAGATTACATAGTAAGTTTCAAATTTTTAGTAAAGGTTTGCTAGAACTTAATTTTTTGCTTTAAAACACTTTTATATCTAGACTCCAAGTTACATTCATGTTTTTCCTCAGTCTTTTAATTTTTCTCTCTTGTTCCTCCCTTTCCTCCTTTAACATATTTTCACCTTGCGGCCTCTGAGCCCCCACTTCAGAAGGCTCCTCTCTTCCATGTGCCATATAACTGACTTCCAAAGCTGGTGAAATTTGATGCCCCCATTTTTCACATAAAAGATTTGGTTTTTAAATGTTACTGTGATGCAAACCTACTAAAACGATGCTTTATTTTGGCTGTAAGGTAAATATGTCTTTTGGCCTTTGTAAAGCTGTTGCATGTGGGGTAATTTCCCTCTGATCATCTGGTGCTCTTGAATACCTGCTGTTGCTGCTTTGTGATTTCTCCATAGGTTAAATATTAGAGTAGAAATAGGAGCAGATTTCAAATCATGCTTGGGTATGCAGAAGTTTGTGAGGCCACAAGAACGTATTTAATTACAAATTAATTAAGCAATTAATCTTTCCAGATTTGCCATGCCAATACTGGCAGTAGCCATTGAGAAGAGAGACACAGACCTGGTCATGGCTCCAGTTGAGCTGTCTTTCTGGGCAACTGAGGCCCACACAGAAAGTTTTACTTTGATTCTTAACAACCTTTGTTTCTTTTGTTATATGTGATGTGCCAAATTGAGAACGATATGGATTTCTAGAGTCATTGTAGAATATATTAATCAACAGCTTTGCCTTTGGTCTTTAGAATTTGTGGCAGCTCACTCAAATGAAATTGCTTCCTATGATGTAGCCATCTTCATTTTGAGTGGAAAATACTATTTATCAAACTATTCAGAGCAATTTCAAAATATATCTGTGAGAGATTTGTGGGCCTCTTCCAAAATGGTACATGTTGACTGACTAATCTGGAAAAGGTTAATGATAATTACTGTAAGATTTTTTTTTTTACCTGAAATTTTTATTGGCATATTAAACTTATTTGGAGTCCTCTCCGTTTCTTTTCTCTGTAGGTTTACCCAAGAGAATGGTTCTGTTGCCCGTTATGAAATTCCCAACATATCCTGTTCCCCACTACTCATTCTTTTAGCAAATGACAGAAGCTAATTCCTATTGAATACAGTACAATACAGAATGTTAGAGAAAAAGCCTTTTTATTCTGCTTTCTTTGAACACATACTTGATCAAAATTATTTGTAAAGAACATCTTTCCTACTTTTTGATTTTAACAAATGCAAATTTAGTTCTCTAAAACTTGAAAACAAACAAAAAAAGAAACCAGTTCTGTGAAACGGTACCTCATTTCTGGAAAATAACTTATACCAGCCCTTCTGTTCTAAGGAAATAAAAGTCTAGCAGTTCAAAGTTTAAGTTTTAAGAGAAGTATCAGATTATGTAAAATTAAATTTGTGAAGGATGTATAGAGTCTCAAACACTGATCACAAATAAACTGCTTTGTTGTGACACAGAGTACTGCCTGGTTCCTGATGCAGTCACTGATTCTCAGCTGATTGATATGTATTTGCCCCAGGGCACTTTAATTGGGCTGTAGTTATTTTTTTTAATACAATAGAGACTTTTCATTTAAACTTTAACTTTGTAAATATTGAAGTGTGTAATTAAAGCCAATAAAATATGGGTTTGAATATTGTTTTAGCTTATTATTTTTGATATGTTTTGGTATCAAATTACAAGGAATTGAAAACTAATTACAACTTAGCCCTAGAAGCCCATTCCTTTGTAAGCAAACTGCTACAACAAAGCAAAGGCAATTGTTAGTTTGAGCCAGTCTACTTACTTTGTAAGCCCTTGGTGCAAGGGCATCCCCGCGATAAAGGTTATATTCTGTTATCCAAGCAATTGCTTATTAAAATGATGGTACTACCCAGAGATGGGGAAGGAAGAATGTGATTATTTAGTTTCCGAATTTCCAAGTTTTAAAAAATAATAAATTAATCGATCAATCACCTTCTTTTGTTCTTGTGGCCTTCTTCACTCTGTAAGATATTGTGTTCACTCCCTGGCCTTTTTCATGCAGATAGAAGGTTAGCTGTTTTGCTGGGATTCATTGAAGGGTCTCCTTTCCTCTTCAATTACATCAGAATCTAAAGCAGCAACAGGGTCCCCATAAAAACTTGCTCTTCAATTGTCCCAGTTCTTGTTGAGTGCTGCTGTGAAAAGTGACAGGTTTCAGCCATGGGTCAGCATTTATTTTTAAGACACCTGATTATGCCGGTGGAAATTGATCAGTCCGGTAACATTGTGCTGTTCTGTAAAGGGTGCAGACCTAAGTCCTCCACTTGCATTCTCACCTTGTTTGGAAAGCCGATGATGTTACTAGAAGGTAATGGTTTCATTAAGGTACTCACCCCCATGAACAACAGTGGGTCGGTCCCCTGTTGATATTTACTAGTTTCTGTGTCTTAAAAATGTCTGCTTTTAGTATGAATTAGCTCTCCTTTCCCCTATTAAATTCTCCATTTTGGAATTGAACAGTGCTCATCAGTAAGAATGGGCTTCACAAAATATGACAAATTAATGTACCAAATTACTTTGGGACCACTAAATGAGTGATGTAAAACAAATGATAGTGTCACTTCTCAGATGTATTTACACAATGATTAGTTTGTTTCTTCTTCTTGACCTTTTGTCTTCATTAGTGGTGGGTGATACTTTAATAAAACCTCATCACTTGCTGGAAGTAGCTGTAACTTACCATTTTCATCCTGTGCATTAGTGGCTAGACATAAACAAGAGGGCCCATTTCAGATGGGAATTTTCATGTTTCATTGATTCGTTTTGCTGACCTATGGATGAAACAGAGCCATCACTGAGAAGAAAAAGCATGGCTGATAGTGTCCAGTTTTTATTAATTATTTATAATAGTCCTCTTTGTTTTTGGATTACTATTAATTGGCAGTTGCAGCTGTATTGTTATTTGAAATTGGATCATCAAATTTGGATTCCAAGTTGGAATCTCTCTGGAGATTTCTCTTTAGAAATTCTTTTGAAGTAGCTGACTCTGCTTCATAGCTCAACCCCTCTATAATGGAGAAAAGGGAGCTGTGCTGTTTTCCAACATGATGGCAGTCATTTCAAATGGTTTCTACCAAGTCTTTTTTTTTTTTTTTAATTTTGTTGTTTGTTGGAAGTTACTAACCATGTTGTAAACCTGCCCAGTTGCTGCAAACTTTTACATTTCTCTGCTTTACTTAAAATAATCGAGCTGTCAGTCCTTTGTTAGAAGTGGTAACCATGCAAGTTCAACTGTTTAAATTCTGTAATGAATTAAGTGTCCCCCCACCTGTTACCCTTCCCACCCCTCCATTTTGTAATGAAAATTCCACTTACAGCTGAAAGAGCAGAGAAATATAAATGAAGCTCTTGGCTTCACCAAATTGTGTGAAATTAACATAAAGTTTTGCTTCTCTGCTCTTTTCTCCACTGTAGGCGGTTTTTTCATTGACAGCCCCTATTGCCAGCCTCTGAGCGTCGCACCATTTATTATTCACTTGGGCCCTCAAGATTTCTTCTCTGACTTCTAGAACCATCAGGTTGTCTGGCTTGAAATGGCAATTTCTATGTCTTGGTCTTAAGAGCAATGTGACACCCTGAGGCTATTCAGCTTTCAGATATACCACTCTGACACCTTCTTTTTGAAAACAATGACTGAGCATTTTAAAGAAGAGCAATACTTTATTCAAAGCCACGGTGTCTGTGTTAAAACTTTTCCTTTGGAAACCTAGCAATATCTGTACTTGACCCCTCTTAGCATAGTTTCTTGTCAGGGAGTTACAGACCAATGTAGAACTTAGAATTAGTGTGTGAGCTGTGCTATCTTCTGACAGTTTTTAAACTTTTTTAGCACATAAATTCGAACAGCTACATTCCTGACTGCGTCAGCACTATTATAATTTCTCAGAGATGGGGGTCCTCCTTGAAGCCATATCCTCTGCATGGGGACTGGCGCCTAGCCAGGGATGTGGCTTGCACCCTGTGTTTCTTCAGGCTGCAGGAGCACCCCATCTCTTGTGCAAGGTAATTGGTCCAATAGATTTCCAACATACCTCACGCTGACTAGATGGAATGCATGGTACAGTGAAGCAAGAAGTTGGGTTTACATAGTTCTCGAAGTCATTTGTAGTCTCTCTCAAATTGTTAGCCTGGGGAACAAACCACTGATAGATTTTGCTGGTATTAGCCTTTTATTTTCTTCTTTTTTAAAAATTTGAGTGAATGTTTGAAAATCATGAATCGGTCACCATTATTAATTGAAGAGCTGGAAATACCTCGTTAATGTATTTATAAAACTGGTGTTGGACCCTCTGTGTATTTCAGGTTAATACTTTTAAGCAGTTTTCAGCACGTTTATCTCACTTTATTCTCGTTCTCCTCGGACCTTCGTAGCCATATCACTTGTATAAAATAGGCTGAGATATAGTGACTGTAAGCTGTGATCTCAGTATACAAAGGTAAGCTCTTTTATTTTCTGATTAAAGAGAAAAATAATTAATACAACATGCATATATGACAATCATATATGATGTATTTGATCTTTTAGGTCTTATGTCATCACATTACCTTTAAAAATTTTATGGTCTAAATGTAAAATAGTTATTTTTCAACACTTGTTTTAATACCCTTGTAACTGCTTTTTATTCAAGAGAGACATTTTACTTTTGCTGAGTTACATGTGTAACGTGTGTAGAATATGTGCAGAAACTTAGAATATAAAATGTATGTAAATTACACACACGTACCTGTTTAAATATAAGAATTCACTGGTAGGAACAGTTCACCTAAGAAGATTTTAACGACAGGGCACTGTTTTGGCCAAAGTGGTGGAATTTCATAAGCAGCAAGATTGGTAACAGTGCTGGTAGGATCCATATATGTCGCTGTTATACAAGCTGAGGATCAAAGTGCCAATTTTTCATTCTCAGAGAAATAAAAATCCTTGATCTGTGTTGTATTGCCCCAATACAACAACAGCAAGAAGCCATAAAAAAAAAAAAAAAAAGCAATAGAAAATGAAAAAAAAACACACCAAAATATTAAGGTAACTATGGAAAAATGTGTAATGGACTGAGTTAAGCTAATTATTTGCAGAACCAACTTTAGCAAGACTCAGAATGGTGAATACCAAGTCTGCAGAGACCAAATAGACTTAAGGCAATTTATCTGTCTTTTCTAGGTTAGGTAGCTTGACTATTTATTTCCCACCTTATTCAACCATCATGGAGTTTGTTTAAAAGATTTGAGAGAGTTAGGCCAAATATTTTAATAAGGATTTGCTTCATTTAGTATGTCCCATAAATGCATTTCATTATGTACTAGATGTTTTGTGCTAAGGCTGTATTTGATACATAGATATTAAAATGAATTTCATGTTTTATATTTGTTTCTAAGTAGCAGTTTCTTTTGATGACTAACTTAAAGGTTGCTGGAACAACTTTCTTTTCCATACAGAATCTGTATGTACATTTAATGTGGCTTTGGTGTCCATAAAAAGGTTGTACGAGGTATAGCTGACTAGCACCAAATGCATGCCAGTCCTGCTTGAACAGCCCAGTACTTGTCATGTGTTAGGTTCTTTTCTGGGTACCAGTGAACAGAGGCTCCAACCAGTGGAAACATTTTAAGTGTGAGAGTCTCCTTGTTGGGGAATTGGGCCTATTATAAATAGGACCTATTAATATACTATTTTGGGAGACACATAGTGTGTTAGCTGTGGCAAAAAGCATATTAGCTTAGTTAATAGTTTAATTATAAATGATTGAATGATGTGTAAGGTCTTTGACATCACTGAAATAGGCATTACTTGGAAATTTACCCATTTAAAATATTTTTCTGGCAGTTTTGAGAGCCTGAAACCTACTCAGGTTTATATTCATGGACCTCTTTCCAAGTAAGTGAACTGAATGAAGTGAATAACACATACATTAGTCCTTTTTATGTAGTTTTTATGGTACAGCAAAGAACAAAGTGGTTAATTTAAAACACTGACCACATTTTTGTGATGAAAAATGAAGGGAGTTTTACTCTTTTAATCAATCCAGTTTCCCTATTTCTTAGATTTTAAGAATAATGTCAGTGGAGGAAAACCTTCAATAGTGAGTTAAGGAAAAGAACTAAGGAGATTTACCCCTCCCATACAAGTAATTATATTTCTAGTAACCCAGAGCCCTAAAAACCAGGGACACTAAGAGCAGTTAAAGCTGAAAACTGCCTGCTCTGTGAATGGTCTTCCCATAATTCCCATTCATCTTATGCCAGTGCCTCCTGAGAGGGATTGGGGATATCTCTGAAATTATCTAGAATAAGAAAGGTTCCTTGATATTCAGACTCATGCTGTCTAACACTGTGATGCCATGCCATGCAGTGGCCATAGATTTCTCAGTGTTGCTAGGAGGCCTGGAAAGGAGATAGGTGGAAAATGAATAACAGCAGAGCCAAGAAACCTACTGCTGAGGTGAGTTTCAATATTGATGTTTCTCTCTAGCACTTATTTACGGAGCAGAGCTAATACTTCTTATATAAGAATAAATCCTTTCCTTTCTTAATATTTCCAGAAATACTGTTTTAAGTCAAGAATTCAAGTTGTGTTAGTTGTGAGAATAGATATCCTTTCCTGCATTATCATTTGAGTGAGGTAGGAGCTAACAGCTTCTATTGATGCTTGAAGGAGTGATCTTTGGAGGTTTTTAAAATAGTACCATAATGCAAATTAGGTTATGTAAGCTTTTACAGCACAGCTAGAAATAGGGAATAGGAACCACATGGGAATCTAGGCCAGAGTATTTCTCTCCCTCCAGCACATTCCTGTGGGGCTCAGGGAATTAGATGAGTTAATATACAAAAAGTACTTTGAACAATACCAGGTGCCTAGTTAGTACTCAGTAAATGTTGGCTGTTCTTACCGTGACTGGCCGAGGTGAAAGGAGGACTGTGAAGGAGGGCACAGCTGGGCTAACAGTTGGGAAGCAGGTGCATGGCCTGCTTAGGGTGGAGCTATGTTGGTTCCTTAGTGCTAACAGGTTCAGCTGCTCCCAGTCTTGGGGAGAGGACTCCTAGCTTCTCGGGGTTGGACAAGAAACGCAAACCAAAGACCTGGTGAGCACTGGTGTGGTGAGTTTGCTGCAAATCCAAGCTGAAATTGCTCACATGTCTGCTGCAGTAGTTAGGCCACCAGCCAATCTGCTGCCAAGGTTTGTAAATACTTGGTTTGGAATTTAAGGGTGCTTAAACTTCACAAGGGCTGAGCTTAGACCATCTACCTGCTGATTCCAGGTCTTCTGCCAGTGCATTAATAATAAATAGTTTTTTTTATTGTAGCTGCCCCCGGAATCTAACTTTCAGGGCTCACCAGTGTTTGGTAGGTAGAAAGCAAATTACTGTAAGCCACAGAAAGGAAAGGAGGAGACTGGGTGGCATACTTAGATGGCTGTCTGCTAAGATGCTTCTCTGAATAGCATTACTATAGCTCGCCTCACAGAGTTTGCTTTGACACTCTGAGGGGTGCACTCATCACATGAAGCCTCCCTTCTGTTAATATGTTAGGAAACATATCCGTCTCTGTCCGTCTATCCATGTATCTATCAAGACACAGTTGGCAAGTTGATTTTCGACAGAGGAAAAATGAGTAGATGGTGAAATTGACACTGTTGGATTAAATAAAGAGTATACATTTTACTGTCCATTCTGGGCTCAAATGTATCTACAAAGACTTCAGGAGCCTCTGAAGAAAGGTGGGCACATGTACCCCTGGCTGTTGGTAAGAGGTGAGCTAAGTGGGAAACACAGATTGAGCTCTGAAGTACTCTAAGTTTGTAAAAACCGTGTGTGGACAAGGACTGAACATTACCTTTAAGGAGGTATATAAGATAGATTTGCATCTAGATTTGTAGCCAAGAAGTTTTTATTAAATCTAAGAGATATTTGTATAACTTAATGTCATGGCAGAAATCACCTGATTCTGAACAGCTGAGGCTGTTTGGTGGCATCTTTGCCTCATTCAGTCAACATTGAGGGAGGACCTCTTTTCTTCTTTTTCTTTTTACTTTGACCAATTGGTTGTTAACATCCTCATTACTTGCTCCTTCTAAGGTGGGTCTTGGTCTCCCTTGCCAGGATTTTGCCATTTTTGCAAATGAACTGTGCTGCCTCTGCTGGTGGGTAGGGTGCAGATTGCCACCATCTGCCTAGACAGCTTCAGGAAGTCTGATTAGCGTACCCTGGCTGGGGATAAGTGGTCCACAGTTATCTTTTTCTACTGCTGTTCGGCCAGCAGGAGGGGATGGGATTAGCTTGGCTGCTATTAGGACGTTGTCTTAGCAGGTCCAAGAAGCTCAGTCTCTGCTTTGTTTGAGGTTCTCTTACCTTGATCCCTTTGGACAGTTTGGACAAATGGTCTCTGCATTTAAGTGTCAGTCAGCTAAATGCCCGAAATGAAGTTATCAGTAGCCTTCAGTTTAGGTCATTTTGGGCTGTGGGCAGCAATAGATTAAAGAGCAGGAATAGAGAGAGGAAGGAAGAGAAATGCCAATGTTGGTATCTCACTTGTGCCAGGCAGTTTGGACAGTCCTCTTAATTTTCCAAACCACCTTCTTGGATGTGGTATCATCCCTATTTTACAAAAAAAACCTGATGCTCAACGTGAAGTGCTAGAGCCAGGAATGAAACCCATGTCTTTCCAATGCCAAAGCCTCTTATTACTCCACCATGCTATAGATTAAAAAGGCTGGGGGTGAAAAGGACAGACTGTGCTGGAATCTAGACCCTCTGACTTGAGATTGTTCCAGACCAGGTATCCTGGCCTAAAACAGGAATATGTTCTTTAATTGTGAAGAATTGTCTGACAAACTGGAAAGGCAGACTGAAAGACTGCAGAGTAGTTGTATAAACAGAGGAAACTTTTTTATTTAAAGCTCATTTTTCTGTTTGACTATCAATGAGAAACTGAGGTGCATGTTTTCATTTAGCTCATGTTTTTTTTTTCTGGGTGCATGCTCTCTGCCTGGCCTGAGATAGGTGATGGGGATGTCTTAAAAAATTTAAGCCAGACTCCGAAGGCAGGCCAGTGAGGCTTTGGCTTATTTGGTACAAGGAATAGAGGCGTGAATGGGCAGCAGCCCAGGTGTGGGTGTAAGTGCAGGGAGGTGTCCCTAGGCAAATACTTGGCAGAGATGGGCAAGTGGCAGATTGTAGAGGCCAGTTCTCATTGCCAGGAGTTTGCCATCTTCCCTCTAAGTATGGCCCATGCATGTTGAGGCCTGGTTAGATAGCTTTGGGGTCTCTAAATTGTGGCATGCGAGTCTCTCTGCTGATGAATGTGTTTGATTCTCCTACTGTTGCAGACCACTTCCCAGCTCCTTTGCTGATTAATGCCAGCTGGGTCTCTGCTTAGGGGTCAGTATGTGTGGGGATGGATACAGAATTCTTTTAAGGAAAAGATATTCATCACCCACCCAAGTCATCACCTTCCTTAGCAGTTGGCATTTTTTTCTGAGCACCCTGCCATAATTCTGGAGGGGAGCAGGAAGAAGAAACCTTCTTTGAAACTCAGGTTGTCAAGTTCTACAGCACTGATATGTGTGAGGGAGAATGAGTGCCCAGCATTTGTGGAACATAACATTCTGCGAAGCCTTTCCCATTCATTATTTCATTTCCTGCTCTACTGGTAGAACCTTGCAGGCATAGCGGTGAATGGATGATTGTTCCCACTCTGCAGACAGGGAAATTGAAGCCCAGAGATCGCTCCAAACCACCCTGCTTGTTTGTGGCAAAATGCTGTAGCTCCTAACCACATAGAAGAAATAACATTTCTTATGTTTTTACAGTTAACAGAAGCCCTTTCTTAGAGATCAGTTTTGAACTCCACCAAAACTGTGGGATCTACAAATTCTTTCCTTTTACAGATGAGGAAATGGAGGCTTAAAGTGACTTGCCACAAATTAGATAGCTGTTAAATGGCAGAGCCCACATGTTCTGACAGCACTGTGCTAATACTTGTGGTTTGTATTACTAGTCTAGACTGATGTCTATCTTGTTTTCCAAGACCATTTGGCAACAGTATAATCTCTCTATGATGCATTTTACTCACCTTTCTTCTAAACTTCTGGACTAAATCCTAGATGGCTTAAAACAAAACAAGCAAAAACCAACCCACCTCTCCCTGACCCTTTCCTGGTCTCCCCAAAATCCAGACTCTCCAGGCTCATTCTTTCTCTGGTTCCTTTGGAAGAACTGTTAGTTTGTTCCTGGGTAAGGTGACCAACTAATCACCCCTGGGTTGGGCAGCCTGCTTTTTGTCATCTGCATAACTGAGTCTATTTCCACAGACCACCTTTTTGTACTATAACTGAACCCTATAGTAAAGCGCAAATTCAGTAATTGCCATTTGGAGAGCTACTTGGGTTGGAAGGAGAGGAGGGCACGGGCGGCTGGAAATGTGTTTTTTATATTCAGCCTCATCCACATGTTAGTTGTTGGCTGTCATCCATTCCTGGCTAGACCTTCAACATGTGCTCCATCCAAAGGGGTCACCATCACAGTAACACACTTTCCAGAGCTTGAAGTGGCAGAACCTCCTTTCTGATGTTGGGATCTTCTTGAATCCTTCCCTTATATAGACAGTCTCAGAAGTTGGTCAGTTTTCTGAAATCTTTCATGCTCTTGGAGGCTGCAGTATACGATAGGCATCACCTGGGAGGTAAAAAAAAAAAAAAAAAAAAAAAAAAAACTTGTAGAAGTTATACCTGAGGGACTGAGGAAAGCTGAGGGCACATTTAAATGAGATCAAATGGTGAGGATGTTTGAGGTTAGTGAAGGGAGACTTGGGGAGAACATGGATACTTCCATCAACTATTTTATGAGATTATATTTACTTATTGTATGTGGTTCCAGAGGGTAATGACAGATAGGGGAAGCCAGTTAGGCAGTTTGAGCTAAAGTATGCCTCCCATGATGAAGTGAGCTCCATGTTTCCAGGCATGTTCAAGGAAGAAGCCAGTTGTTTGGATAGCAAAGAGGAGATTCCTCCATGAGATGTCAGTTTGGACTGAACTCCGATGTGATTGCTGACATTACCAAGACCGCTTCTTGCTTCTTGGGCACATGGATTTGAGAATATAGTCACTGTCACCTGCTGCTTTTTTTTTTTTTTTTTAACCAGGCTCTGTATTGGGGGAGAAGTAGTTGGAGAAACCGTCAAGATTTTCAGCTTAGACAACTGAGTAGAAGGTGAAACCACTGACCCAGATGGAGAGTACAGGAAGGGGGAGAAAGATGCTCAGGGGATTTTGACAGAGTAAGAGCCATCTTCTGTGGTGAGAGAAATGCTCTAGCAGGTCTGATTGGAATGTTACTCACTGGCCCTGGAATGGGGGATGGCAGGCCCAGTCCCAGGTCTCCCCCCCAGTCCAGGAAAGGAGCCAGGCCTCTGAAGAGACTGACTGGTGGTCACAGGAAGATAAGTGCTTAGCATTGAATAACTTACAAAGAGTTATAGGGGCACTGACAGAAATGACCCAGGCTTCTCATGAAGCTGGACAAGGGTTTGCCTGGTAGGTGAATGGGGAAGGAATCTAAGGAGGGGAGGCCAGCCCCCTTGGGGTGTGTGCAGTTTACAGCCGCCACCTCATGAAAGGCCTGAATGCTGTGCCCTTCAGTGATTACCATCATCCAATATGGTGAGAGAATTCTGGTGGGTTGACTTGGACAGTTGGATGGCCAAGGACCAGAGTCAGGAGGACTGATGAGGAGGCTGTTTCAAGTGCCAAGGTAAGGGAGGGACAGGAATGGAGTCTCCTCATAGGCCAGGCTCCTATGCTGGACTGGGGGTGGGGAGCTGACGGCACCCGCCCTAGGCCAGGGAACAGCGGTGCCCACCAGGGGGAGGGGGTCTGCCCGAGTACTCCTCCCACACTGCTGTTCAGTAGGGTGATGTAGAGAACAGTGCTGCCTCTGACCAAGATGGCCCAGGTGGAGGAAGATGCCGACCACGTGCAGAGTCGAACGTAGTGAGGGCTGTCTGGCCTTTGGTGGGCCCAGCTCTCTTGTGCTGGTGCTCTCTGGGAAGCCTCTCTATTGGTAATGGGTGGAGAGGTTTGTGGCCTGTCAGTCAGCATCTTAACCCTGAGGTTCTGCTTGGCTGGGCTTTGCAGTGAGGAGAGTAGCAGGTGCTGGGTGTATGGAGGCCTTCTGCTTTACAGAATGATAATCTTTTTAAAACCTGGGCAACAGCTAAAGCTCGTTGGATTCAGCATCTGTGGAACTGGTTAGTGGAAGGTACAGACTTTTTTTTTTGGAGAAGAGTCTCACTTTGTCAACTTGGCTAGAATGCAGTGGTGTGATCATAGCTCACTGCAACCTCAAACTCCTGGGCTCAAGTGATCCTCCTGTTTCAGCCTCCACGTAACTGAGGCTACAGGCATGTTGCCATCATACTGGCTAATTTTTCTATTTTTTGCAGAGACGGGGTCTTGCTCTTGCTCAGGCTGGTCTCAAACTCCTGACCTTGAGCAGTCCTCCTGCTTTGGCCTTCCAGAGTGCTAGGATTACAGGCATGAGCCACTGCACTCGACCCAGACTTTCTTTACATAGTTCTTTGAGGGAAACAAATGTGAAATTATGAGATTACTTTGGGATTTGCTTTGGGCCTCATTTTTGTCTTTCTTAGTTCTGCCACCTCTGCTTTGCAATGGACAGGTGGGCAGGGAGACCTAAGTAGGAGTCAGGGTGGGTTTCTGTACTTCTTTTTTATCGCTCCATAGGGAATTAGGGCTCAAGTGTCAGCTGTGGTTGTGAGCCCTTATTTCTGAACTTCGAAAGGGTTAAAGGTGTACTGAAACACTGATCCCATCAGCTTCTGGGTGGCCAGAACTCCAGTGCCATCTGTCTCTTAACTACAAGTGGCCTTGTTCATTACCCCAGCAGGCCACACAAATATTCCTGCTTTATGTGTGTTACACAATGAGAACGTATATGGAAAGCACTGCCTTAGACCTGGTGTCAGCAAACCTTTTCTGCAAAGGGCCAGACAGTAGCATTTCAGGCTTTATGGACTATTCAACTCTGCCGTCTAGCACAAAAGCAACTATAGAAAATGTGTAAATAGATTATAGACTATATGGCTGTGTTTTGATAAAACTTTATTTATAAAAGCAGTGGGCCATATTTTGCCAACCCCTGGCTTACGACTGTAAAGATTACTTACCCTTTGGCTTAATCATAATTGGAAACTTCTTCCTTTCTGCTGCCTCAGTTAATCTGTATCCCCACGGAGACTTCCTGAGCGTCTAGTCTTTGTGAGCACCGAATGGAACTTAGGTTTTGAGTGACAGGTGGGAGACTGAAATGGGAGATCGGGTGATTGAAGAGCAAAATACAGAACAGGGTCAGGGAAGTCCAAGGTGACGAGGCTCAGAGGAGAGAAGGGCTGAGGGTGAATCAGGAAAGCCCTGGGAAGGAGGCCGCTCTCGAGCAGATTCTTAGAGGAGGAGGAAGAGGAGGGTTTGCCAGGAAAGGGAGCAGGCCCAGATGATAGATGCCGTGGTGTTGAACAATGAGAACTTCTGTGTAGTTGCACAGGTGTGTGAGGGTCAGCTTGTGCTGGCCCTGAAGTGCCAGGCTAAGGAGTGTGGGCTTGGTTCTCTGGGCAGTGGGAAGCCATTGGACAGTTGTGCTCAGGAGAGTAAAGTGATTGCAGATGTATTTTAGAAATGTCCCTCTGGTCATAGAAGGCCATGTCTGTGATTATAAATTATACCTTTCAGTTTATTCTGGACTTTAGCCAAGGAATTTGTTACTCTTGGTACTAGAGTGAGACAGAGAGGCCCAGAGAAGGATGGTTTTTCTGACTACTGGCTTTATCAGATCAGTGAGTACCCGACCTTTATTTCTAGCATGAACAGAGCATGACAAAATCTTCCATCTTTAGGCTTTTTCTCTCCTGCTATGAAACATTGTCTCAAATCTAAATCTAGCTTGGGGCCTTGGTGTGTAAGGGTAAAATGGTGGGGAGACAGGCTCCCCTTGCTTCAGAGTCAAGTCACACCACAAGAAAGCTTTGTGGAGCATATTTTGTTTCCTTTGTGCACACACCCGGGCCATGGACAGCACAAAGGGCAGGCCTTCAGCGAGGTGCTGTTCTCCATTCTCCAGAAGCCTACAGACCACTGAGGCTGGTTGAAATAACTACTGCTCAGGTGCATGGTAGACTGCTCTGGGCAGTGCCACACGCTGGGTGCAGGGGAGACCAAGGTGAATCAGACATGGTACCTGCCCCAAGGAGTGCTCAGTGGTAGTTGGGGTGATGGAAAAAACCATGTTTGTAGTGTTTTCTACTATGCAAAGTCTTTCCCCTCAGTTGCGTTTCTAGGAAGGTTGAAGGGAGATAGATACTGTCCAGAGAGCGTCGGTGAGGTGCCAAGGATGTGAGCGACAGACTCTCTCCTTTAAGAGGAGCAAAAGTTGGGAGTGGCTGCTCTTGATGTATGGGCACAGGAGACGGGTGTGGCTGTACTATTTCAGTGAAGCCCAAACAGCTCTGGGGGTGCTGAAGATCACATGCAGCTCAGAGACCAGAAGGCACTTGCTTAGCACCCCAGAGCTGGGAGGTGGTGGTACCAACTCCACATGTGGCTCTCCCATGGGGCTGGCAGTTCTGCACTGTAACCTCCTTCCACTGGGCCTGTGGGCGCTTCTGGCCCTCTGGGACTGGACCAGGAGGCATGGGCTGTGGTGCTGCCCCAGGGAGGCAGGAAGCCGCTGAAAATTTAAGGAATTGGATGCTGTTTGCTCTCAGTGAAGTTGTGTTTGGCAATCTCTGGGATTGGATGAGGGCTACAGAAGGAAAAGACCCCTTTGAGGCACATTGGCTGCTCTCTTCAGACGTGCGTGGCTCCCTCTCTGGTAGGGATGTGCCTCCTGGTCTCCTCTCTCTCAGGGACTTGGGAGTGGCACCCCGGCTCTGACAGGTATGTAAATTCTTATCTCCAACAAGCAGCTCTCCTTGCATTTTCTGGGTAAGTTTCTGGGTTTATGGAAGGGAAAGTAACAAACTTGAGCCTGGCAAGTAGAGTGGGCCCTGGGTTTGGTAAAAAGAGTGCAGTCTCCCCGGCTGTGATGCCAGATGTGGCCTTTCCTCTGGCAACGAGTCCTCTGCTCAGGCTCCAGTCTCACAGGACAGTGCTGTGTGTCAGGTTCTGCAGTCACATACAGGGCTGGCCTTGTCCCAGCGCACAGACTCGTTGCTATCTGACGTGTTGTTCTGCCTAGGGAAACATGATGGTCAGAAAGTCTTGACTCTAACCTAAATAATTCTGTGGCTCCTAGTAGTCAGGGTTTTTGTTTTGTTTATTGTTCATGGAAATGAATCAAGAATAGGAGTAAGAGTTTTAGGTAGCTAGGAAGACTGTAAGAAGTTCCTTCTTCACCTGTAATTTAGAAAGTTGTTTTATGTTTCCAGCCCCCTTCCCCCTGCTCTGGGCAGCTTGTGCTCTCTACCCTTTTGGAATTTTGGTTTGGTGGGTCTGTGGTAAGACACAGTTTCCTTTAAATGTTTGTCACTTTCCAAGCCTCCTTTTGTACAGACATCTTCTTACCTACCCCTGAGTAGACCATCCCTCCTCCTAACACTGATCGCCTTTCGTGCTCAGACTGGCGCTGTGCAGTCAGGTGAAGTTTACTCTGAGCACCCCCTTCAGGTGGGTGCTGAGTGCTGTTTTTCCCTTCGCTACCCTAATATGGCAGCTTCTCAGTGAGGGGACCTGCCCTGGCTATGTGGGAGGTGTTTACTACCATTCATTACCTTTCCTGGAGAGGAGGCTCATTTTTAGAAACTGCTAGGGAGCCACATCACAGGCATTGTTAAGGCCCCTGCCCAGGGCTCACTCTGCGTCTGCCAGGAATCATGGGCGGCTCTGGCTCCCTGCCTCCAGGTGGGCTGCCTTTCCAGCATGGCAGGGCTAGGAAAGTGAGGTGAATGCTGGGCTGGGGGAAAGCCCTGCTGTTGCTGCTTCCTTGGGCAGATACCGTACACTTAGCTTCTAGCAGTGTTTGTCCTGTTTTCCCCAGAGCATCTTTGAACTCAGGCTTTTCACCCTGGACCCACCTTTCTGG
Organism: Mirza zaza; assembly: GCA_008750895.1. NCBI lineage: Eukaryota > Metazoa > Chordata > Mammalia > Primates > Cheirogaleidae > Mirza > Mirza zaza. Next base: position 56,187 of record VSMD01104363.1, read on the forward strand.
CTTGTTGTGCTGAACCTTTGGCTTCTTCAAGTGGCTGGTTAGGCTCTGTCACTTCTTTAGAAGACAGGTCTCCTGAGGTAGCTGTGATTAGGACAAGTGCACTTCCAGGAACAGCGAGGCTGATGGGCTTGGACTGAGGCTCAGACCATAGCCTCATGCGTGTGCATCCTGGTCTACCTGCTATGCAGTGTTCTGGAGGAGCAGGGCCTATGGGACTTGCTTCCTCCTGGGAAGGAAATGGGAAGTGCAGCCAGTCTAGACCTGAAGTCCTGTTTGACAACTGCCTTCACTCACACTAAGGAATACGGTGGCCCTGTTCAGTTTTAGCCCTTCCTCGGCTCCAGGGCTGGGGGTGCAGGCAGAGAAGCATAGTCATGGATAGAAAACCTGTCCCTGCTGCACGGTTATGTACATGACATTGGACTCCTGGCTGTAGCTTACTGTGGTCTGGTTGATAGCCAAGTTAGTTTTTAGAAATCTATTTAAAATATCTATCATGTAGCTATTTACTGTGTTTTTCTGAATACACAAGTGTAAATAGTATAATTTGCAGTGCGAAGTCCTTGGCAATAACTTTGTTGTGTATTATGTTAAAAAACATTGGAAACCGTGACCACCCTGGACTGTCCTTCCCCTCTGGGGCAATGAATACACATAGGACTCTGAACTTTAAACCTTCGGCGTGGTTGAAGCAGCAGCCTGCATATGTCACCAGTGACTGTCACCAGTGCCTCGCCCAGAGATGCCTGGCCTTCATCCAAAGGGACCCTGCTGCCCCGACTCCTGCAGGCAGCACCCACACTGTGGCTTCTTCGTGCCGAGTATGTTGGACTCTGCCATAGACTGACCCTCTTGTCTGGCTGCTGCAGTTTGTCTGTAATGCCCTGACATGTTGCATTTTCCCCATTTGGATGAATAAAAATGCTTCTGTCTTAAACAATAATGGGCTGTTTTGTGCAGGACCCACTCTGTTAAAATGAAGGATCTGGCTTTGACAAACAGTTCCGGGCCCTTAAGACGCTCAGTACATGTTACAGGGTCTTCCCTTCATGCAAAGGGTTGAGGGGCTGAGAAAACTTGAAGGGGAGCAGCATGGCTCCTGGTAATGGCCAGCGGTTTGCAAGGGTGGGGCCAAGTCCTAATTTATGCTCCTGTCTGCAGTCCTTCAATTCTGCTTCTCTGTAGACAGTGCTACAAGTTTCCTCATCATGAAAGTTTAACCTGGCAGCTTGGCACGGAGAGGGGTAAGCTATGTATATCGAGTGAGTGCTGAATCTCAAACCACAGAATCTACCAGGTGCTTTTCGCGAACCTCACTCTTAATCCTCACACCGGCTCCAGGGCTTGGTAATACCCAGACATTACAGACCAGGAAACTGAGGCTCTGAATCAAAGGGCCCTGCTCAAGGGTGTAGTTTCTAGACGGTGGCAGCAGTTGGAATCCAAAGCTGAAGCTCTTCATCATGCTCCTGCTACCAGCCTCCCTGTGAAGTTTCTGCGATGGAGCTGCCACGGCAACTTGGAGATCCCACTTGGAGAAATGAGGACAAGGAAGTTGTGGCTGGCCTAGGGTGGTAGTCTGGGAGGGGCCAGGGGTTGCTGCTTGCCACCTCCAGGTAAGTGGAAGCTGTGTGGACATCACCACTGGGGGTGGGGGGTTTGCCTCACTTTATAACTTAGGGCTCTACCTTTCCCCACTCACCATCTGTCTGGATTTACTACCATGCTAAAAATGAGTGAAAGAAAAGCTGGCTGGGCCAGCCCTCTGTTGTCTTCATCCTTGTTCCCAGATTTATCTTTCTGAGTTTGAGGGGTAGCCAGACTTTCTTGTCCACAACTGGCACAAGGCTTAGCCCACAGGAGACAAGATTGTTGACGTGGAACTGGGGAAAGGAGGAGGGAGCATTTTCTTGCTTTTGGGCCCTGGAAGAGAAGGTGGAAGTGATACATGGTAGGAAAGCCTGAACTCCCAGATGGTGCAGCTTCAGGCAAGCCTTTCACCTTCATTTTCAAATCTGGGAATAACATCAGTTAACAATTGGAGGGAGAAGAATGCATGACAAGAGTCAAGAGCTTCACAGGAGAGCTCAGCAATCCCTGTGAGACAGGCATTGAACCTACTGTACAGAGAAGGAATAGAACTTAGAAAGGTGGTGATGAGCCCTAAAGTCATGGCCTGAACTCCACATTTCCACATGTTGCTTATAGCGAAGTGCAATGACAGTCTGTACTTACCTGTTGCCCACAGGGTCATCTGAAGGCCGGGAGAGGCTGGGAAGTTAGTGCTCAGGCCTGTTGTTCTGGGAGTGCCTCAGCTGTTCTGTGTGGCTCCAGTCTTCGTGTGCATCTTCTCCAGCTCCCCCGTTCTTTCATCACCCCAAAATTAATCTTAGAAGAGGATTTAAATCCTAATGTCAAACTCAGGCATTTCTCTGAGCAGTGAAATGACTCTCCCAGGCCATGAGGGGCCCACTGTCATTTACTGTCCTCTGCAGAGGCTCTGGTTTCACAGGTGTTGGCAGTACAAACCTGGCAGTTGTGTTCTGGACCCTTGTGTTCACTTTGCTAACCGCTCGCCTTTAAGACTTAGAATTCAGAACAGGAGTGGAGATTTTGGGGCTGGTACCGCTTGCCATTCTAAGTTGCTGCCTTCTTGGTGGAAATTACCACCAAGGCCCTGGAGATCAGCTCCTGTTGCAGCAGGGCTTGCCGGATGGTCCACTCAGCCTGTGGCGTATTCTCACGGACCTTGTGAGCAGCCCTCCATCAGCGACATGTATCCAAGGTCAGAACTAGAGTCCAAGTTTCTCAACAAAACAGCTCTTCCTGCAAGTCCCCTCCAACCTGGCCTTATATGCCCACTTCCCTCATAGCCAGCCTTCTGAAAATCTACACTTGATTGTCTCTGCTTCCTGCCCTCCAACCCCCAACCCACTGTGGTGGGCCACTGCCCCAGCACCTTCCCAACTGCCAAATCCAGTGAGCCTTTTCCGGTCCTATTTTCACCCAAAGGTAGCTCCTCTTCCCTAGTCATCCACGTTCCATTCTCCGGGTCCTCTCTCCTGCTTCCTCTGTCTAACCTTTGAACATTCTTTGTACAGTCTCTTTATGCCCCTAGCTTCAGCTTGTTTGAGCACTGGTTCTCAACTAGGAGTGATTTTGCCACCCAGGGAACATGCGGCAGTGACTGGAGACATTTTTGGTCATGACAGTTGGGGTGGGGTGTGTGCCACTGGCATCCAGCGAGTAGAGGCCCAGGGTTGCTGCCGAGTAGCTCTACTGCACAGGACAACCCCACAGCACAGAATTACCAGCCTAGCTGTCAGCAGTGTCAAGGTTCAGACACCTGTGCTGGAAGATGCTGAACTAACTTCCGAGCAATTGTAGATTCCAAACATTTCTAGCTGCATGTCCCAGGCTATCTCAAATACATAACACTGAAAGCTAAATTTATCTTGGCATGGTCTTGCTCTCACCAAGTTTCACTGCCTCGATTCTCACCCTATTCCCTTTTCTTCGTCACCTCTGCTCAGACCCTAATTTCTCTTCCAGTGTTTCTTCCTAAAGGATTGGCAGGGAACTTCTCAAAGTGAAGTGGCTTAAGACTCTCCAGTGTTCCCCATCACCTCAAACCTTCTGGCATGGACCCAACCTGTTACCCAGTTTCACCTCTTATCACCTTGCCCCAAGCAGACTACACAACACTAACAACTATTCCTCCCACCTAAAAACTGTCCTCTTGCTTCTCTACCCAGCACATCCCCTAGTTGTCGGTGCAAATAACTGTCACTGCCACTTTGTCTCCCTTGCAGTTATACGTAGACTCCATGTTGCCACAGGATCCCCACAACTACACGGTACTTACCATATGTATTGCAATTACTCTTCTTAGTGTAACTGGGGGGCCTCCAGCAAAACAGGTCCTTCCTCTGAGTCATTTAAGGCCTGTGTGCCGAGGCTTACTGGTATATGGACTCCTTTCTCTGGGCTGCTACACAACTGCAGGAATGAAGATTTCAGCTGAGAACCTACATGCCTTAAGATGGGACCCTTGGGACTAGAAAAGCATGGAGCAGGCTGGCCAGGCATGTGGATTCTAGAAATAACACCCTTCACCTGGGAGCATCAAAATGACCCAGATCGCAACCGTGCTCTGGAGCCACTGTCCTGGACAATGCAAGAGCACCTGACAGGGCAGGGGCCTGACCATCCTACCTTCTTACAGGCATGAAGCCATGGTCTGTTAGCCTGCTTCCATTCAGAGGCTGGGTGGAGCTGGAGTCCTGGAGGGCAGGTCAAGCTGGGAAGGGAATTGCAGGGTTAGGGAAGCTTCACTCTTCTTGCTGCAGAGAAGGGGGGCAGCAGGGTGGTAAAGAAGGGCAGAAGAGGCCTGAGAGCTTCATCCCTGTGGTGCAGGGATATGGAAGGACCAGCAATGAAAAATAAAGAGACTTTGATAAGATGTATCTCCTTGTCACTTTTCTTGAAGCTTTTAGGAGAGCATACCTGCCCAAGTACTCAGCCTGCCTTTCTACTGTTCAGCTATTTCTCCTGCATTTAGCGCTGGAATTCCCTCTCCAGTCTCAGGCCAGTGAGAAGCTTTTGTCATTCAAGGCCTGACTGCCCTTACCTCCAGTAAGGCCTCCCTCAACCTCAAAAACCTCTGTTAGCAGAGCACTTTATTTTTCAGAGAGAAGCAATGCTCACAATGAACAGAGGCATGAGAGCTGGACGTGGTGGTGGCTCACACCTATAATCCCAGCTACTTGAGAGGCTGAGGTGGGAGGATCACTTGAAGCCAGGAGTTTGAGTCCAGCCTGGGCAACATAGCGACCCCATCTCTTAAAAAAAAAAAGAAGAGAGGCATCAGTCTCCCCCAGGTCAAAGTCTGTGTCTTCTCAACCCACATGGCCTGGCACCCACCTTAGCTACTCCATCTGTGCCTGAATGGGTGGTCTTCTCTGACTCTGCTTCTGTGTGGGGGAAGGCGGTGGGGAGAAGGGGAGAGGAGGGCGGGGAAGAAACACATAATGATAAAACTGGTTTTTACAAAGCAATGCTGTTTGTACCAAAATATTTAATGAATATGCTGTTAAAATAAAACCAACAAAAGAAATAGTAATACAATTTTACTGGTTTATATTTCAATTCATAAAGTTGACACACTGAAACTACCCTAGCACAATGTCCACGTGCCTAGCATTAGATGGGCTTACAGCTGTTTTGGTAACTGAACAAGAAAGACACAGAAAGCAGCAGAGGGGATGGTGTGGGGGAGGGGGTTGCCACTTTGTACCTCCTGTGTCACAGATGACATCAGCAAGCATTAGTACAGCCAACAAGAAAAAGAGCTACAGAACCACCCAAGTGTCTTTATATACAAACCAGTGTCTCTTGTAACCAGCCACCTCCACACTGAACGAAGACGACAAACCATCTGCGAGTTAGCCTGTCAGCATATCACTATATAAATTAAGTCAAAGTTTTTGTTTCTTTTTTAAAGGAGCTAAAACCTCCCTTCCATAGCTTTGAAGTGAGAACTTGTAGCCCATCTGAACCGTGGTGTCTGCGCCCAGCCGTACTCTGGGGGAGGGCCTGAGGCCCAGCCTGTCAGGGAGGGACCAGGCCAGGAGACAGACACCTCGAGGCAAATGCAGAATGCAAACATACAGCTCAGTCTTTCTCACTTGGACAACCTGTTGTGCAAAAACACTAGGAACCATGAAGTGAGGGAGCTCTTCATAGCTCCTATAACGGCAGGGAGGAGAGCAGAGCCCAGCAAACCTTGAATGAAGTTAAGTGCCCAAATAACCACATCATTAAACTGTGCAGATCAGCAGTCCTGTCTGGGATTTAAACACTGTCAACTGGGTATACAGGGAAAGATATTTATATATATATACACACATGACACGTTAAGCAAAATAAGATTTGTCCACATTATGATTAATCCAGTCTCACAGTCAGTCAAGTCACCCACCCTAGCCTTGTGAAGTCATCTTGGCAGCTAATGCTAAAAAACAACAGGAACTATGAATTGCATAGAATTGATCAGAAACGTGAATAATGTCAAACCAAAAACCTGTGCATTATATAGTTTAACAAAATGAAGTGGCTTCAACTACAAATATGAAACCTTCCTATTTAAAACAAAGTGCTTCTCCATGTCTACCTGGGGGACCTTCTGCTGGCACTGAAGCAGGTAAAAATTATGTGAGTTTCTGATCCCCCCTCCCCAATATATATATATATATAATATGTATATTTTTTTAAAAAATGAAAGGTTTAGGGAAAAAAATCAACAGACTGAAGGATCCCCAAATTCTGATCGTGTAAACTCAGCCTTTAGGCTGGGTGAGGTGCTGACCTACACAGGGAAGGGGCCTGGGAGGTCACACTGAGGAGTGGTTTCTAGATTGTGTCTAGAGCCTCTGCTGACTAGCAGGCTTGTTAGTATCAGTAGTCTTACCCCAGAGGCTGCCTGCTTCATGAGCTCTGGTCCAATGACCTACCAACATGTGTCTATAGATCTGACTTAGGTACATTCTGGTCCTGGGACATGTCACAGAATCACACATCTGGCCAAAGAAGGCAACAAAAGGTGTCGTGTTTTCTGAAGGTGTCTGGAGGCAGCAGCTGCTCTCAGCAAGTCTCTTTCCCTTGAACCCCAGTTGCTGTCTTTATGGAGCTCAGCGTTCGGTTGAACCATGTCTTCTTCGCTGCCTGAACCTCACTGAGGGCAAGGCCTAAATGGTGCTCCAAGTCCTGCAAGAGGAACAGCGCACAGATAAGGATGCTGGGCCCAGTATCAAGTGACACTGCCTCCCCAGAGCTGAGTTGAGACAAGAATTCAGTCTATTTATTCTACAGAGGCCTTGGGAAATTCCCCCCATTTCAAACTGGCATGGAAAAGGCCTGGCATGCCAAAGATCTGGGAGCATTCTTAGTTAAGACCTCATTTCTTGCCTGGTCTATTTATGCAAACAGCTTCCTACTTTAATGTCTCCCTCTCCTGCCCACCCAGTGCACACCAGACAGATGGCTAGTGCTCTGACTGCATCATTAATTTCCAGCAAAAACCTTTGAAGTCTAAACTTCCTAGCGTGGCACTTGAGATGCTTCACAGTCTGGGCGCACAGACTCTCCCCAACTTCATGGAAGGAACTCCTGAGGCTCCCTACTGGGCAGGCCCTCCTCCCTTTGTGCTGTTGAACACTGCCTATGCCTGGAATGCACACTGTTCTTTCTATCCTGCAGCTGCAATCCCTGTTCGTTCTTTGATCACAGCTCAGCTACTGTGATGCCTTTCCTGAGAGTCCTGGACTGTCACACTGCCATGTCTTAGCTTTGTAATCCCAAAACCTAGAATAGGGCCTGGCAAAGAGCAGATGCCAGTGAATGTGTGTTGAATGAGGGAGACCTGGCCCTAAGCGTTGTCCTTAACTTGGTTCCTTCCACAAACAGTGCTTGGTGCTTAGTGCTGGTGGTGGAACTAACAATGCAATATAAAGTTGACCAAAATAAGTGCTGATTTCATCAGGAATGGAAGCTCGGATAAATTAGGTAATGTATCCAAGATCACCAACTAGTTAAGTGATAGAAGTTGGAACAATGAAAACTTACATTTATAAAGCCCCCACCACTCTGTGGACATTTTTCTATGCATGATCTTATTTAAGTGCTCAAAACAACCTATCATCATGACTCTTATCATTCCCATTTGTACATGAGGAACCTGAGGTACAGAGAGGTTTACTAAGCCAAGGTCAGAGTTCAGTGGTAGAGCTGTGATTTTAAAGCATGTATTCTTTGTCCCACCAAAAAGATTCTGAGCTTTGTAATTCTCAAAATGACAAAAGTCCAAATCCTTAGGCCAGGCCAAATACTGATTTAATAACCACTGGCAAATAACAAGTACTAGGCTTCTTCCCATGAGAATTATGGCCAAAGTTTAAAAGTAGGGGAAAACCCCAAACTATAAAAGATAATTCTTGGGGTTGCTAGTCCAAAACAGGAAATCTAACCCACAAGCTTGTGTCTGAGTTCTGTTGTTGTTACCTGTATCTTACACTCAGCTTCCACCAACTGGAGCTTGGTTTGTGCCAGTTCTAGTTCCATCTCTCTCAGCTGGTTCTTGAGAGTCTCCTTCTCTTCGTCTGTGTCTTCATCTAAAACCTCCTTGGTTGAGCTGATGCCCTTTACACGCCCCTCTTTGTTGAAAAATTCCCGGCAGCGCTCACAGTCATCCACTTTTTGCTGAAATTGAATGTGACATGGGAAGAGGCTAAGAGGAGACAGTGGTCTTTTATGATGGTATAAACATCTTTGCGGGGGCCGCGAGATCCAAGAGATGGCTTCTCTGTTGAGCACTACAGATTCTGAAAGCCTGTGCTTTCTTTGTAAACTGGCAGATAACCTAATGGAAAAGTCACCTAGTATTATATACCAAAAGCAATGAAAATATTCTTAATCCAGTAATCTCACTTCTAGGAACTCAGGCTAAAAAAATGAAGCCACGATCAGATAAAGATTTTTTTTTTTTTGAGACAAAGTCTCACTCTGCTACCTGGGCTAGAGTGCCATGGCGTCAGCCAAGCTCACAGCAACCTCAAACTCCTGTGCTCAAGGAATCCTCCTGCCTCAGCCTCCTGAGTAGCTGGGACTACAGGCATGCACCACCATGCCAAACTAATTTTTTCTGTGTCTTTTTAGTTGTCTAGCTAATTTATATATATATATTTTTTAGTAGAGACAGAGTCTCACTCTTGCTCGGGCTGGTCTTGAACTCCTGAGCTCAAATATCTGCCCATCTCGGCCTCCCAGAGGGCAAGGATTACAGGCATGAGCCACTGCACCAAGCCCAGATAAAGATTTATGTACAAGAATTTTCACTGCAGAACTAGAAATAGGAAGAAAGGGGGTGGGGGAGGGAATAAACTATCCAACAACTGAGAGCAATTAAATGTATGCGTATACAAGGAAGTACACAGCCTCTAAAAGGTTTTCAAGGAATTTTTCATAATGTGGGAAAATGGATGAATGCTGGCTGAAAAAAAAAGGACATAAAAATGTATATAAAATATGGTCACAAATAAAATATATACCATATTTTATCAAAATAAGATGCCACTATTAAAACATTGTTTTATGCTCCTCTAAGAAAATATTCTGCCAATTATAAAAGGCCTACTTTTGAGACAGAAATGTGAAAAAAAAATGCTTAGCTTAGAATGAATGTAATTTTATGCGCTAAACACAAAGAGTGAAGGAACATACACCAAAGTGTTAATGATGTTATCTGTGGATTATAAAGTTTTTCCCCCTTACTCTTATTTTCTAAATTTTTTGCAAGAGCATTTATTACAGCTTGTGAATCAGGAAACGAATTTTTAAAGATACATCCGGTTAAACACTGATTATTATGGAGGCCAATGTCAGCTTGCTCCAGGTATAACACTGCTATGTGCCAACACAGCATGAGCACGGAACTTTCCCAACTTCCTCTCCACTGAGTTACAAGTATCTTAGTTAAAGCATCTTTCAGTAAATTACTCATTTTAGTAAAATTTGACAAGCACTCTAAGTATGGCGTAAAGAAAGAAAGCACCAAGTTAAAAAATCCTCTAAACTGGCAACAAAACATTAAAAAATTAAAGTCCAAAGGCGGACATGGTGGTGTGCACTCCTAATCCCAGCTACTTGAGAGGCTGAGGTGGGGGTCGCTTCAGCCCAGGAATTCAGTGCCAGCCTGGGCAACATAGCAAGACCCTGTCTCTAAACAAACAAACAAAAAAATAAAAATTAAAGTTGTCACTGTATTTGAATCTGTTATAGCAGAAGGAATAAGCTCAGGTGGAGAGTGCCTCCACAAGCCACGGCATATTATCCTGACCTCTGCATCCCTACCTCAGGCAAAACCCAATACTTGCAAGACTCCTTTACTTGAGGGTCACACTGCAGTGACCAACTGCCTTACCAACAGCATTCAGAAGTCTTGGGCACTTGTACTTTGAGATCTAAATCCAGAGCTCTTTTGGCGTCATCTGTACTCCCTTTCCAGAGAAAACAGGCATAATATTAGTTGACAATTACAGAGCCAGGCCTCCTGACATGTGTCTTATCAGGTACTCCTCAGCTTCTCTCACTTTTGAAATTAACTGCCCCCTCCCAATATCTGCTATGTTGAGAATACAGCCATAATATGAACTAGGCGGTATAAAATCTCTTTGATAAAGGAAGCCTTACCCGAATTTTCTCAATTTCCACTTTATTAGCTGTCTGCTGCTTCTCCAATCTTTCACTCAACTGAGAACAAATCTGAAGAAACAAATATAAAATGAAAATCTCTTGAGCAATGTAATCCACCTGCATAATTTGGGCCCAGGATAAATTCTATGGTGTAAGCTGGAATACACTAAATTGAATTAGCACAGTACCAAACAGGCTGCTTACTACTTGGGGGTGGGGGTGGGGGTGAAGTTGATGCGTGAGCAAAGGTTCATCCAGCTGTGCCACCTGAACACCCATCGACCTAGATTTGCAGGAACCCATCGGCGCCACACTCAATGGCTGATGGTTTCTGAAACTTGCCAGATTCAGGAGCCAGCTTAAGATCCTGGCATAGGAAGGAACAATAAGTTATGTTCTTAAAACTCAACCAGCCAGGGAGAAAACTAGTTGACCACCATATGTAAATGTAAGTCCATAATTCTGAATCTAAATGCTCCCTAAAACATACTGTGGGTTTCATTTATTAAGTACCTGCTATGTGCTAGGTACTATGCCAGGCACTGTACAAACATGGTCTTTTTGAATCGTCATAATGGTCCTTGCCAACAGGGTTTATCTTCCTTATTATACTATTGAGAATAAGTGAAGTCACTTGTCAATGCAAGGAGCAGAGCCAGGATTTGAAAGAGTGCTAAAGCGTTTGGGTTTGGAGAGTATAAGTTTCGTCCAGGGAAGCAGGACTTCAGAACACACAACACAGTGCCAGGGCACGCAAACCCACCTGCTTGTAGTCACCGATGATAGAACTATTTTTTTTAATCTCAGATTCTGCCTTGTCGAGTTCCCGGCGGCACATTTCTTTTAACTGCACACATAAAAAAGCAAAGGTGAATGTTTTAACAGAAAAACAAAGGAAGCTCTATCACTGTGTAGTGTGAGGCTTTCCAGAAGGTGTCTGACCTAACTAACTCTAGAAGGGCTCTAATTCATCTACTTTCTTCCTTCATTAGGCAGCATTAATCCCCTGTTCTTGATGCAAGGAGAGGAAAAGAACAGTCGAAGCTTCTGAAAATGGCAGGCCCCATTCCAGATTGGGGCTTTTGCTGAAGTTCTTCCCTGCCAGTGCAACCCAACCTTTGAACCTTTGCTGAGCAGGCAGCACAAACAAAACACAGACCAACAAGCTAGGGAGGAAAAGGGCTATAGTTTTTTCAGCCCCTCATTTTTAATGCAGAAAGTGTTTTGTCATCTCTCACTCCAGCCAGTCCTGCCTCCTGGAGGAACTCGGTGGGAGAGGAGGGGCGCTGCTCCAGCACACATGGCACCCAGAGCTCGTCCTATTGACTTCAGGTCTGTGGCCCCAGCGACCGTAGAGCACTAGCTCAGAACAAGGATTCCAGAGTTTGCTCTATGAGGGAGACAACAGGACAAGTAGGAGAAGAGCCAGACATATCATGTGTGCTTTCCTTCCGCAGAAATACTATCCTCTCTTCTTTGTTATGCTCAGATACTGATACACAGCAAATTCTCCTGCCCCAGGAAAGGGTGGGTTTCAACCCATTGTCTCTTCCTAGACTTTAGTTACTAAGAACTCTTATGCTTTACACAGTTAAAAAAAAATGCCATTGAAGAAAAACTGAAGCCTGCTGTCCCCAGGTTCTCTGGTGCCAACAGGAAGTCACCAGCTGAACTCCAACTCTCAAAACATTTGCAGGACATAGAGGAATGTGGAGGAAGAACAAAGTTCCCCTCACCTGAGCAGATTCGTCTTCTAGTCTTCTTTTCTCTTCTTCTGCATCAATCAACTTCTGTTTGGTCATCAGCAGCTCCTTGTTCAGTGCATCTGCCTTTTCCTCAGCCTGAAACATTTGAGATATGCTGTCACAGAATAGGAACTGAGAACTGGAATGGATTTACATTACGTAGCACACTCCCATGTTAAGATGATGGGGAACTGTGATTCAAAGAGGGGAAATGATATCCACAAGGTCACAAGGAGACTACACTGCTGCAGAAGTGCCTGGAGCAGTCCCTTGCACAGGGGTAGTATACGGCACTGGCTAGGAGCTCAGCCTTTGGCATCAGACAGCCTAGGCTCAAGTCCCATTGTTCACTGACCATGTGCCTCGTGGATACGTGATTGAGAACCTCTCACTTTCAGGTTCTTCATCTGAGGGATAAGGCATGAAAAGCATTTAATGTAGTGCTGCTGAATATAGCAAATAATAAAAGGTAGCTGTCATTGTTATTAATAGTAATAATAAACCCTAGTTTTCTTCCAAACTGTATTTCTTCTGCTAATAAGTCCTACATTTTGCTCTCCTTTTTACCTGATAAAGGAGGATGCCCCTTTCCCAACACTTTCTTAACATCTTTAATGGCTATCCCCAAACCTAGTCTTTTTCAAAAGCATGCAAAGTTCTGGTGGGCAGTTCTGTGAGTCTCAGTGAAAATTATGTATCTGTTCCTGACATGAGTTCCTGACACTGGTCACTCCAAGGATAACTGAAGAATGACTATACCACATAGGAGAACAATCAAGGAGTAGACATAAAGGGTGTCTTCTGGGCAACTTATATACAACTCTTGGCAGTGTATGGTGGATTTCCTGAAATTAAACAGGTGTTTCTGACATTACCTAGCTCAAATTATATAGCTGAGCCCCTAAGCTTTCCATTACCTTATACCTCCACTCCCTTATCGCCTTTGGGAAGAAGAGGTTCCAGAGGCATGGGTCCTTAAAAGGTGAACTGAGAATGGCATGATATGCAAATTCAAAAGGCCATTGATTACTGGCAAACTGCACATGCACACGATTAAATGGAGTCCTACAGTTAAGACCTGCCCTTCCTGGGAGTAGCTTATCATCTCTTTCTCTAGCTCAAGCCTAAGAAGTAATCAAAAGGGAAATAAAGAGAATCAAACAACAGGGAAAATAATCAGTAAAGAGAATGAAGACCTGCTAAAGATTCTGTTTTACTTTGACCGATGGAACAACCTATTCCCTCTCCCTTGGACAACATCTTTTGAGTGTTCTTTTGGAGCATTGTGCCACACACTTATGTTCTCTGCTTTATTCATCATCATTACCATGGTACATGATTAATACCAAGACTGACTCTAAGAAGTATGAAAGAGCCAGGTGATAACTGGCTCTTCTAACTCAAGAGTCTTCCCTGCCCACGCTGACTCCCCAGTTTATAAAGTTCAGTAGGAAAGTGATTTCCCCAAGCACTCATAATGTATGCTGCAGAGTGGAATCTGAAACCAGGTCATATGACATTGAGCCCAGCACTTGTACCACCACTCCTAGAGTTGATTCTCCATCAATAGGAAGGTACACAGAGGCTACTGGACTGACCCGACCAGGGTTGTCTGATGGTACTCCACTCATTGCATAGCCACTGTATTTATATATGCATGAGAGAATATCTGGTGATAATCAACATAAATCCAGACTTCCACTCATAAAGGATTAATAGGGACCAGATTTATCCTCCCACTATAAACAGAAAACCAGAGAAAACATATAAAACAACTGTTTTTAGACACTGAAAACAATAAATGCAGAACTATGGTTTCTGGGGTAAAGAAAATGAGTCCTACTTTTACCCTGGCTTTCTGCCTAGGTTCCGGGCAGAGCATGAAGATGTCAAAGGGTTAAGGAGGCAGCTGGAAGGTCAGGGCAGTTGAGGCAGCTGAAAACTACAGGCAGAGCTCTGAAGAGTAGGGGGCTCTAGATTAGCTTATAAGGCAGAAGAGAAGAGAAAAATGGAACCATGAAATACCCAATTAAATCAAAGAATGCAGAAAAAGGAAAAAAAAAACCCAGAATTTGGGACAAATAGAAAGCTAATTCCCATTTGGAAAAAATAGAACCCTCTTTTAAATATAAAGACACAGATATGTTAAAAGTAAAGGGATGGAAAAAGATGCACATGCCATATAATAACATGAAAGTTGGAGTGGCTATATAAGTATCAGATAAATTGTGGAACAAATAAGGATTACCAAGGACAAAGACTGACATTTCATAATGATAAAGGAGTCACTCCAGGCGGGCGCGGTGGCTCAAGCCTGTAATCCTAGCTCTCTGGGAGGCCGAAGTGGGCGGATCGTTTGAGCTCAGGAGTTCAAGACCAGCCTGAGCAAGAGTGAGACCCCATCTCTACTATAAATAGAAAGAAATTAATTGGCCAACTAAAATATATATAGAAAAAATTAGCCGGGCATGGTGGCTACATGCCTGTAGTTCCAGCTACTTGGGAGGCTGAGGCAGCAGGATTGCTTGAGCCCAGGAGTTTGAGGTTGCTGTGAGCTAGGCTGATGACACAGCACTCACTCTAGCCTGGGCAATAAAGTGAAACTCTGTCTCAAAAAAAAAAAAAAAAAAAAAGGAGTCACTCCATTAAGAAGATGAAACAATTTGAAATATATGCAGAAATTCGAATTACATGTAACAAAAACCTATATAACCAGAAAGAGAAAAAAAATGCACAATTATAGTCAGAGACTTCCACACTGCTCTCTCAGTAAGTGACAGAACAAGCAGAGAGAAAATCAAGTCTGCAGAAGACTTGAACAACACTATCAGCCAATTTGACCTAACTGGCATGGAATACTCCACCCACAAGAGAGCATACATATTTTCCAAGTGCATGTGGGATATAGGCTATACAGTAAACTACAAGTAAGTGTCAATATATTTTAAAAGGATTAAAATCAGACAATATAATCTCAGATCACAACAATTAAATTAGAAAGAAACAACAGAAAAATTTTAGGGAAAAATTTCTAATATTTGGAAAATTATATACCACTAATTAACTCGTATAGGTCAAAGAAGAAATAACAAGAACTGAATGAAAATCACATATAACAGGTACAATGGACACTATCTGGGTGATGGGCACACTTATAACTTTGACTCAAGCAGTGTACAAAAGCAATCCATGTAATCAAAACACTTGTACCCCCTGTAATATTCTGAAATAAAAAAGTAGTGTAGGCCAGGCGCAGTGGCTCACGCCTGTAATCCTAGCACTCTGGGAGGCTGAGGCGGGTGGATTGCTTGAGGTCAGGAGTTCAAGACCAGCCTGAGCAAAAGTGAGACCCCGTCTCTACTAAAAATAGAAAGAAATTAATTGGCCAACTAATATATATATATAAGAAAAAATGAGCTGGGCATGGTGGCGCATGCTTGTAGTCCCAGCTACTCGGGAGACTGAGGCAGCAGGATTGCTTGAGCCCGGGAGTTTGAGGTTGCTATGAGCTAGGCTGATGCCACGGCACTCAGTCTAGCCTGGGCAACAAAGCGAAACTCTGTCTCAAAAAAAAAAAAAAAGTGTACAATTCAATGGCAAAAAACACACACGAAAAATCCAAACATAATTTATCAGAATGGATGCAGCTGAAAACTGTGCTTACATGGGTATTTAAATGCATATTTTAGAAAAGAAGGTCCATGATCAATTAGTCAAGCTTCCTCTCTAAAAAGTCAGAAAAAGAGCAAATTAACCCAAAGAAAGTAGAGGTGTATAATAAAAAGCAGAAATCAATAAAACAAAATAGAGAAAAATCAGTGAAACCAAAAGTTGGCTTTTAAAAAGATCAACAAAACTGTTAAACTTCTAGCTAGACTGATTAAAGAAAAAAAGGGAAAAAACACAAATATATCAGGAATAAAAGAGGGGACATCTCTACAGATGCTATAAACATTAAAAGAATAAGCAAATATCAACAACCTTATTTATATCAATACATGCTGACAAGATGAAATGATAAATGATGTGAAAGACACAAATTATAAAAATGGACACATGACAAGTTAGAAAATTTATATAGCTCTACTAAAAAGAAATTGAATTCACAATTAAATAATTTCCTGTAAAGGAAACTCCAGGCCAGCATGACTTCAATGAGCAACTAAGGATTTAATCAAAGATCAATACTACATGGAGTCCTTAAGAAAATAGGAGAGAATGCTTTCCAATTCATTTTATGAGGCTAGAATTACCCTGACAGCAAAAATAGACAAAAACATTAAAGAAAACATGAGACAAAAATTCCTTATGAATATAAAAATATTTAATAAAAGTTAAAATCTAAATAAAAAATAGAAACCCCAAGTGAAGTTTATCCTACAAATGTAAGGTTGGTTTATATTGAAAAATCAGTTAAAAACTCAACACCCATTCATGACAAAAACTCTAAGCAAATAGGAACAGAAGAAAGCTTCCTCAACCTACTCTATGAAAAATCTATAGCTAATGTCTGGAACAAGGCAATGATGTCCACTCTCACCATTCAGCATGGTTCTGAATATCCTGGTCAGTGCAGTGAAGCAAGAAAAAAAATACGGCAGAAAAACTTGAAGTAAAATTGCCTATATTCAGAGTTAATGATGACATATGCAGAAAATCCTAAAAAAAAAATATGAAAAAGCTACTAGATATGTGAGTTTAGCAAGATCACAGGCTACAAGGATGCAACACAGAAATCTACTGTATTTATAAAGACCAGCAATAAAAAACTGGAGACAGGGAAGACCATGTGAAGACACAGCAAGAAGGTGGCCTTCCGCAAGCCAAGGAGACTTCAGAAGAAACGAACCCTGCTAACACCTTGATTTCAGACTTTTAACGTCCAGGACTGTGAGAAAATTAATTTCTGTTGTTTGAATCCCCAAAAAATATTGGAAAATAAAATAAAAATAAAAATACCATTTTGCAATAAATTAAAACATGCACAAGTCCTATAAAGTGAAAACTAAACACTCCTGAGAGTAATCAAGAAAGACCTTAATAAATGAAAATTGTAACATATTTCATGTATTGGAAGGCTCAATTATTGTTCAGGTATCAATTCTCTCCAAGCTGATTTATAGATTCAATGAAACTCCACTCAAAATCCCAGAAGGCTTTTATTTCTAGAAATTGACAGGCTGATTCTAATATTTACGTAGAAATGCAAGGGATTTATAGTAGGCAAATAATTTTCTAAAAGAACAAAGTTGGAGGACTCACTTGACCTGATTTTAAGATTATAAAGCTACAATAACCAAGATAGTGTGGTATTGGCATAAGGATAGATAGACATACAGATCGATAGAGCAGATAAAGAATCAAAAAGTAGACACACACATATAGGGTCAATTGATTTTTAATAAAACGGTCAAGGTAATTCAATGGGGAAAGTTTAGCAACCTGCTCAAGATCACAAACTAATACCTGGTGGAGCCAAAGGTCACATCCCAGCATGTGGGCTCCCAAGTCAGTTTCCTTTACTCTTGCATCTATTTCACTGTAGAGGAGTGACCATGCCACAGGGGTATCTGACACAGTCCTGTCAGCCCTGCCAAGAACCTTACAAAGGTTCCCTCTCACCCTTTCAGCACCAATGTCAGGTCTAGTCATTACTCCCATTTCATAGAGGAGAAAGCTTGATTGGGGTCACCCAGGGATTAAGGGGCTGACTTGGAATTTCACCACAGCTGCTGTGTGAAGAATAGCAAAAGTGACAAGTGATGAACAACAAAAGTGATGTAAAATCAATTGGAAATACAAAGAGGGCTCTGGAAATTGTGTTTAAGCCTCATATCAGAGCTTTTCTGTGGGATGCAGGAAGCAAAGAACTGAAAGGAATGAAGCTCTTCCAAAAACCTAACATGGCTGGGGCACAGTGGTTCATACCTGTAATCCCAGCACCTTGGGAGACTGAGTGGGTAGGATCACTTAAGGTCAGGAGTTTGGGACCAGCCTGGGCAACAGAGTGAGACCCTGTCTCTACAAAAAATAAAAAATTTGAAAAACCCAACTGAATCCCTCATGTCAAAAAAAAAAGGAGACAAGACCCTACATTCTTCCCTTCACTGGGAAGAAGAACCTAGCTGATTCTCAGTGATGATTCAAAAGAAACGCGAGAAGTTAAATTGGAAAGGAAAGTCCCCTATGGAAAAGGCTTGTCGCCTTGGCATGTTACATGGCTGGAAGACAGGACCCAAGTTGGATGCTCCTGAACTCTAAAGTCAGCAGGGCCCTGCTCCTCAGCCTGGTTAGGAGTGTGGGCTCTTGTGTCAGAGGGCTCTGCCACTGACTAGGCTGGGTGATCTCTGGAAGATATTTAACCTCTTTTTGCCTCAGTTTCCTCATCAGTAAAATGGGAATCATACATCCCTTCTACAACACGGACTATTTTGAGGATTTGAAAAGATAATATATACAAGGCACTTACAACAGTGTCTAGCACTTGGTAAGTGCTCAAGAAATGTTAGCTGTTACGTGTCAGAATCACAGCTTCTTGTCTCATATTTATTGTAGAGACAGTGTGGCATTATAAAAAAAAGAGCCTGAGTGTTCCTGTTAGATAAGCCTGGGTTAGATTTCCGGCTGTGCTTCTTCCTGGGTGTCTTCACTTCCCTGAGTCTCAAGCTTTATGATTGTTTTTTTTTTTTTAAAAATCCTGATCCGTAAATGGGGCTCATGTTACTGTCCTCACAAGGTTGAGGTAAGGATAACAGATATGAGAGTTTAGTAGAGTTCTATAATAGTGCTGGCATCACGGATCATCAGTAAATGGAAGCTCGTATTATTTTTATTATTTCTCACTCCTGGTATCAGGAATGTAACCTAATTCTTCGACCACTGTATCAGGATAAGACAACTTGAAAAAAGGTTTACGCTGTTAGGGACAAATTTCAAGAACATAGTCTATGATCCGCTTCAAACTAGTGGGATGTCAACATTATTACTTGGCCTGTGGGGCTGGAAAATACAACAGCTTAAACTAAAAAATCCACCTGGAATTTTAGCCCACGCTGCATCTTAATTTCATTATAGAACACAATGGCTCCTGTTCAGAGACCATTTTCTTTTCTTTTCCTTTCCTTTTGTACCTCCTTTCCACATGACCCACAGCTGCTCTAAGGGCCATGTCAGGTGTACACCTCTGGCCCTGCTTCAGTAGTCCCTGCTTAATGTATACCTCCCTCCCTACACTCACTAGGCACAAATGTTTCAACAGTGAGGGAATGACCCGTATAGTGTTTCTACAAAGAGGAACAGAGAGTATGCTGGCAATCTGCATCACAAGGAGAAAACTCAGCCCTGATGAACAGACTATGGTAAACCAACAGCAGTCAGAGGTATCAGGTTCTGGTCACTGAGGGCTAATGACCTTGAAACACCAGGTGCAAAAACTGGAAGAAGGAGCCTTCCCAGTTACATGAAGCTATGTGTAGATGACAAGCAGAAGAATTCACACTGTCTGTGCCTTTTTTTGGTGATCCCTTTCATATATACCAAATCATGTAATTTTCACCATACCCTGTGACATAGCTATTACTCTACCTCCCCACATTTTACAGGTGTCCAAAGTGAGCTGAAAGTAGGGTATCTGGTATTAGAATCCAGATCTGTCCAACATTTTTACACCATTCTTCTATTTCTACAGACCAGTAATGAGAGCTGGTAGGTGCTGTGCCCTTTCTCTTTAACTCATATGTTCATCACTTTGAGAATCTAATGAAACCACAGACTTTCTACCTATGAGAATCTAATGAAAGCACAAATTTTCAAAGTAGTGCACTAGTACGCAAAATTTTCATACACTTTTGGTGGATGTCGAAGATATCCTAAAAGGTTCAATATATAATGTAGGATCCCCACAGACCCTGAGCTTACCCCTAGATCCTTAGGAAACCAACGAGCAGCAGAATAATCCTAGAAGCCTGGCAGGAAAATCTAAGTCAGGGTTTGGCAAACTATACTCCATGGGCCAAAGCAACTTGCCATCTATTTTTGTATAGAATGTTTATTGGAACTGAGCCATCCTCATTCATTTTCATATTGTCTATGGCTGCTTTTGGGCCAATGGCAGAGTTAAGTAGTAGCAACAGATACTGTATAACCACAAAGCCTTAAATGTTTACTGTCTATCCCTTTACAGAAAAAGTTTGCCACCCCCTGACCTAAACCATGTATGGAGAGACTACACCTTCTTCTAAGGGAAGCTTGTAGTACAGAAAATGGAAAAGCACCCTGTCAGGAATGTCGTCATCTCAAATTTTTAAGATTAGGAGAAGCATAGAAAAATGGAACATTCAGCCAACAGAAATTACTAATGAAACTGCAAGTTGCTGAGGCACTGAGCTGCATTCCAATCGGAATATTCAACAGGCACGAAATATATAGGATAACAAAATCTCTTCTTGTATAGGAGGAAGTTAAGGAAATAATAATGATTAAATGCTACTGCCAATTGTGATAACATAAGAACTAGCCAAAAGGTCTCTCAATGAATGTGAGGGAAAGAGGTCAGGGATTGTGTGTACAATGAGAAAAGAACATGGTAAGGAGGGTTTAGTGAGGTAACTGATAATCCCTAAAGGAAAGGAGGGAAGTAATGCTGACAAGCAAGTTGTACCATAAGAGGGAAACTTTATAGGTAACTAAAATAACAAACACTAAAATGAAAGGATTTCACTTGATTAAGACAGAAGTCAAGTGTTTCAGTATAACCTTTCCCTTCAGACTTCTCGGACTTACATTATCCAGGTCCTTCCTCAGTGCAATCTTGCTTGTCACCAGCTCATGGGCTAAGTCATCGTTTTCCTGTTCCAACCTCATGTTAGCTTCTTGTAGACGCCTATTCTCTCGCTGAAGGGTAGAAACAAACCAGTTACAGACACATAAAAATTACATAGAAATGATGGAAATGACAATTTCTCATGGCTAAACCTCAAAATGATTTCTGTATCTTATGGAAATAATTAAGATATGTGGCTGGTCCTGATGCGTTTCTAAATCAACAATTTCTTATTTTCTATCTTCATAAAGAAATACTTAACTGATTTAAGTGACCTTGTCAAGCAGCTACTTAACTGTGATGAAAGGCCGCAGAACTATAACAAACTAGGCAGCTGGTTTGAAGCAAAAAAGATCTTGCTTTCTCATTTGTAAACTCAAACTTAAACTTGAACCCAGAAACAGTGGAACTGAATTTTAAAAAAGATGTATAAAGCTAGTTACAGGCACAATTATATGAAATGAAAGGCTGGAAGCTCCTCACATCATCTAGGCCATAAGTAAACAAACCTCAAATCGCTCGATGGGGTCTTCTTGTTGGGCCTGCTGTTCCCTCATGGTGTGATATTCTTTTTCATATTTTTTCAACTTCTTCTGACTAATCTGTAGGATAAATCATAGCACAAATTAAGAAGTATCAGAAAGTGGTGGGTACTTCAGTGCCTACACAGAGGACCAAGACTTCTGGTGATCTAAGCAACCCAGTCACCATGGAAGTGGTGTTTCCTGTTTTTTTGAAGTGAAATCATCAGAGTGGGGTACAAGCCAAGAACCCAAAATTCTTGGTCAATGACTACTATGTCCAGGGTTCTGTTGGAGATATTTGGTTCTTAATACTTTAATGAACACTCTATAGATCACACCTCTTATGTGAGTTCTGGGTCCTACTTGCCCTAATTATAATAAGCTTCCATCTTACTTAGCACATACCAGCAGTGCTGCTAAATGCTTTAAATCTGTGACCTCACAACACTTGTACACTATTATCATCCTCATTTTACAGGCAAGTTAACTGAGGTTATCAGGAAGTTGGTTATGTAACTTGACCAAGGTTATTCAACAAGGGACAGGCAGATCTAGGATTTGAGCCCAGGTGTTTGGACTCCATCAAAGTCCAAGTTGTAGGCACCTCACTATCCTACCACATCTCTATCTCCCGTCCTCCCTACTAGCTCCTTCTGTGCTGCCTTCAAATATGGACAATTCTCTCTGCCTTTAAAGACACAGCTCTGCTGACCACTCCACTTAGATGCCCTTTTACCCCATCAAACTACTGTCCTTCTCTCAAGCCTTTTCTGATCAACCATTGCAAACCACAGGCCTATATCTTCATGTCCATTGCTTCATAATCTCTCCCTCCTTAATCTCTATAAATCAGGCTTTTGCTCTGACTACTCTATAGGAAGTACCCTCTTGAAAGTCACCCGTGGTGTTTTACTCTGTCCAGTGGATCCTACCTCTCCTAACTAGACATCAAACTCCTTGACTTTCATGCTTCAACATGACCACTCCACTTCTTTTTCTTCTAGAAAATATTTTCTCCCTTTATTCTCTTGGCTTTCCTTCTACTTAACAGGTTTTTTCCCTCTTTACTGGCTGGCCCCTTCTCTTTCTTCAATCTAAAACCCTAACTAAGGCCCAAGGGCATATCTTTAAGATGCAGTTTGTCTTTTGTTTGATTCCTTCTTCCAAACTGCTAACCCATTCCCTATGGTGTTTTTTAAATTACATTTTTTAAAATTATGAGACATAATAGAAGAGTGATAAAACTGATATGTACAATTTAAAGTATGATGATAAAGCTAATATTCATCCCTTCTTGAAGCTTCAATAATCAGCATTAAACTGCTGACCTTTAA
The DNA here is from genome assembly GCA_008750895.1 of Mirza zaza. Classification (NCBI taxonomy): domain Eukaryota; kingdom Metazoa; phylum Chordata; class Mammalia; order Primates; family Cheirogaleidae; genus Mirza; species Mirza zaza. The sequence goes on from VSMD01104363.1 coordinate 78,859, forward strand.
ATCTGCCTGTTAGGTCTCCAGGTCCAGGTTACTAAAACTCTCAGAGCTAATAGAGTCCAACTTCCTTATTTTATAGATGAAGAAATTGAGATCTAGAAAGGTGATGGAAAAAGCCCACATTTGTGGCACAATGGTGTCAGCGTCTCCAGTTCCCTGTTCTGTTATGCCCTTTCAGTCTTACTTGAGCTGCCTGGTGTTCCTCTCCCACTGACTCTGTGAACACCTCCCCTAGTTGGGATCTTATAGCCCTGCTTTGATCAGAGCTCTATTCCTGGAGTTTGGCTGCTGCACAAGGGTGGGAGAGAAGGAAGACAGCACTATGCTCTGGCTACAGTCTACAGCAAGATGCCCATCCAACATTTGGGGTGAGGCACAAGCTGGACAGCAACATCTTTAAATCCAGATCTTCTGTTTAAGGCCAATGCTGGGATAAACTTTTATTGTGTACCTAAGTGACCCACAAAGAAAGCACCTAAATAAAATGTCTGTGTGATCAGTAAATGTTATAAACAATCCTAATGGATCAACAGTAGAGGAACAGAAAATAAATGAGGCTTGTGGGCAGCACATACTTCATCCCAGTGCTCTGCAGTGTGAGTGGGAAGGGACAGCAGCAGGTATGAAGCGCGTTCAGCACTTTGAAAAAAACAATTGACACCAAATCCTCGAAAACATTTTCACCAATTTTCAGGATTCTTCAACTTTTCATTCTCAGCTGGGATAAAGAAGAATTAACATTTCCCCCCATAAATATACATTTTAAAGGGCTAATCACAAAATAATTTCTTCTATATTTCATTAACCTGTATTATAACTGCCTTATCCTCACAGAAAAAAGGGTTGATTTTCCCGCAGCATTGTAACAACAATTAATGTATGCTGAATACCTGGTAAATGCTAGAACCTTTACACAGGACAACCTCTCATTTGCTTCTTACATTTTTGTGATAGGCTATGGGTATTTCTTTTCACATTCCCATGTTTTCCAAGATTTCTGCATCAAGCATGAATTGTTCTTATAAATAAGAAAAACAAAAATGCTGTTTAAAAATCATTCTCATAAAAAAAAAAAAAAGAAAGAAAAAAAATCATTCTTGTAATTATCCTGGGCTTCTCTATTCTTGCTTCTGAATCAATCCTCAGAGGTTGCCTCTCACAACCTCTAGGCACACACAAAGCTCAGCCATCTTCCACAGAGCTTGCTGGTCCAAAGTTCTGACTTCTTTATCAGCTCAGGGACTTCTTTATCAGCTGTTCCCATTCTTTAGCCTCACTTGTTCTCAGTCTCTCTCTCCCTCTCCCCTTCCTTAAATACCTCTTCCTCCATTCTTACCACAAACACAAAATAAATAAAAACACCATAGCTTTCAATGGGTTCACAGTTGATGCTGACTTCTGTAGTGTGTATGGCTGCATACCAGAGCCAGCCAACTCAAGCTACCTATGAGGCACCAAACCCCAAGATAAAGACTGTCTCCTGACATTTGAATGGGGAACCAGGAGGCGCCAGCAGAAGAACCAGCAATTTAAGCCTCCTGAGACTGCACCCAGGACAGACCAGCACCTCTCAGCCTGCCTGTCAGATAATCAATGTCTTCTCCAGGCCAGAACTGTGTTTCACTCATTGCTGTCCCCTGCCCATGCACATAAGGAGTGCCCAGAAATACTTGCTAAATTAAGGAGAAAGGTCTCTGCTTTTCCTTGCATTGACTTTTCTTCTAAATAGAAATGGCATCCAAAGTGAACATGCAGTGCAAGCCTATTCTTTCTGCCTGGATAACCTCCACCTGGCTCACTCCCATTCACCTTTCAGATCAGAGCTCCAACACCACTTCTTTTATAGCAAACCCTTGTCCCCTGTCGGGCCATGTCTTTTGGTTATACATGAGCATTCTCATAACATCAGGTCAATGCCTCCATGGCACCTGTCCAAGTTTACAATTATTAGGTGCCCACTTAATTGTCTGTCTTTCCAATAGGAAACAGGCCACATCTGTTTTGCTTACCACTGTAACTCCAGAATATAACTGGGACTCTAATCAGATGTTGAACAAATCAAAGCCAAAGGCCTTCCTTTTAACCTATTAACGATGCACTAAGGGTATTTTTTATCCAGTAGTTGAGCACTACTACAATGTAGTATTCTTTGCTGGGCATTAGTGATATGAAGACATACACAGATCCCAATATGCAGACTCCATGAGGGCAGGAACTCCTATTCATTGTGAAATTCCCAAAGCCTGTCACATAGTAAGCATGAAAATACTTAATGAACAGAGACTTCAAAGTCCAAGATTCATTTGGTGTCTTACTTATAAAAATAGTACTTTAATTGAATTCAGGAAGCAGGGGAAGCTACAGATTCAGCCCCAGAGCTCTGAATCATACCCATTGTTAGCCAACTCCTATCAGATGGCTTTGGAAATCACAGCTTCACACAGAGATATTTTTGCCCTCAAAGAAGATTAAATTTGAAATTCTATCCTTGTTCTGTTTAAACATACTTTCAGGGGGAAAAGAACCCTAACAAATTCCTAGGATAAAATGGGATTTGTAATTTAGGTAAAACCAATTTCATACACTGTTGCAATTAGTGCAGTGATTTTTTTTTTTTAAGACAATAGAAGTTTATTTCTCTTTCATGCAAAAGTCCATGATACACACACATACACATACACACACACACACACACACTTTTTTTATCCACTCATCAATTGGTGGGCACTTAGGTTGATTCCATATCTTTGTAACTGTGAATTAGCACAGTTACTCTTGCTACTGTTTAGGGACTGTACCACTTTGAAGGTCTCTTGAGACCCATGGTTTCTCCCCCCTAAAAAGAGCACAAAAGCCAACTTCCCCTCTCCCCAACAATAAATCATCCTACATACCATTTCAGAGGACTCATGGCCCCCCCCCCTGAGGCCTATCCATGGTCCCAGGTTAAGAAACCTTGAATTAGAGAGAAGGCAGAACTTGATGCATGCCAGTTTGATATTTTGGTAGAAGTACAAATTCAGTTCAAAACACCTCTCCTTTGGTATTAATCTGTCACAGGAACTGGATAATGCATTTGGCCTGGGGAATCTGGTCTCTGATCAGCCTCTGGAGCAGGCAATGGTGTCAAGGCCCACACAGGTGGAGAAAGAGTGAGAGTGGCTGTGACCTGGACAGGAGTGAGGTGGTACAGCCTGACAATTAAGAGCCTGAGCTTTGCAGGCAGATGGACAAAAGGCTCTGCAACAACTTACTGTGGCACCAAGGGCAAGCTGCCTAATCTCTCTAAATCTCAGCTTTCTCATCTGTAAAAATCCTAACAGTCTTTATGAGGATGACTGTTATGAGGATGAACTGATATAAAATGTATATAAAGTGCTCAGAACAGTGCCAAAAATACAGTGAGGTCTTTTCAACAAATGGTATTTATTACTTGTTTTTTTTTTGGCATCCTGTCCTAAATCAAGAGACAGTGCTATTCTCTGAACATGTGCTGCAACCAATGGGCCATTTAAACAAAGTCTATTGAACACAGAAAAGCATGAAACAGGCTGACTTTGGAAGAGGAGCTGATTTTCAAGTTTGGCTTCAAAAATAGTTGCAAAGGTCAGAATCCCTGCTGGGCTGGAGTCATAGTAAGTCCAATGAAGGTGGGAAGTTGACTGTTAGTAGCTCTGCATAGTGAGGCTGAATTATGTTGTCTGGGTAAGTGGGTGAATGGTGGGAGTAAGAGGAGGTCTGGTAGATGAAGGAGATCCTGACTCCCAAAGTCCTCACTGCTTCGTGTAGTAGGATTAACAGGAAGCTAAATAAAGATGTCTGTCACATGTCCATTTTCTTGATTAAGAATGCTTTGAGCAGGGACTATGATTTTCATTGCTGATTAAAAGAACCTAAAATTTACATAGGACTTTAAAGATAACAAGATGCCTCTATACTATTTTATTTAATCATCAAAACAACTTTTTGAGATGGACAGAGGAGGGATTATTTCTCTCATTTTACTGAGGAGAAATCGACACCTAGATAGGTAAAGTAACTTGTCCAAAATCAAGAACCCAGTGTTAAGTGTCAACACCAGCATAAGAATACAAATCTGGGGCGATTCTTATTTCTTATTTATCTCTGTAGCCTGCTTAGTATTGAGAAGAGTTCTTAGCACATAAGAAAATCTATAAATGTTTGATAACTTGGACTGATGACAGTACTCTGGATGCATGGGCAGAGAGGTCAAAACAAGGCAGGCCAAAAGAGCCTTGGTGTTTGAGAGGTGTGAGCAACAGCTATATCAAACCCACTCTGTTGCTCAGGCTGGAGGAGCACAGTGGCTGGTCACAGCTCACTGCAGCCTCGAACTCCCAGGCTCATGTGATTTTCCCGCCACAACCTCCCAAGTGGCTGGGACTACCGGCATGTACCACCACAACTGCCCACCTAATTGTTTTTCATTTTTTTATTTTGGAGACAGGGTCTCCCTTGCTGCCCAAGCTAGTGCTTTAAAGGCATTATCTTATTTCTCTGGGGCAGAGCCAGGGTAAGACCCAAGGTCTGTGGGACTCCAAGGTCTGTATTCTTAATCGCTCGAAAGAAACGTCCTATTTAATTTCTGAGCTTTTAGATTTAATGTGTTCGAATAGTTCACACTCAAACTCCTTCAAAGATCACAAAATAGAATTAGGCATTCTGGTTCTACCATCAGATTATTTTTCTAAAATGCAAGAAACAGATTAGTAGCAGAGAAGCCAAACAGATAAAGACTAAGGGAGACAAGCTTATTAAAATAAGAAAGTGGTATCCACTACTGCCCTTTTGACAGCTGGCAAAATTCAAGGCTCATTACAGAGAAAGACGGCACCCACCCAGAAGTTTCCTCATAAAATCCCATTCTAAAAGGTAGGAACAGGAAAAGAAATAAAACTACAGTCTGATCTAGTTATAAGGAAAGCCGAACTTAGCTACAGTGTATAGAGAGTAAGTTTCAACTCTGACCAATACCTCATGGCTCTTGTCCCATTCGTTCAATCCTTTATTTACAGTATAAGACAATGATTATAGGAATTGACTTCACAGTCTGAGACTCCTGGGATCTAATCCCTACTTTATTGCTTACCAACTTTATACCCTTTGAGAATTTACTTCAATTCTCTAAGTCTCAGTATACTTCTCTATTAAATGACCTCATATGGTTACTGTGAGGATTATTCCACTATTTTAGGGCACTATGTAAGACTCTATGAATGCACCAACAAACAAGACTGATGAGCTCACTGCCCTCATAGAGCTTAAATCCTAATACATATTGACTGTACAAATGATTTGAAAAAGCAATGAACTTCAAATTAGTGTTGGTTTTAGCTTATGAAAAAATTATCCCCCAAGGGCAAATATTCCCGGATGTCAAAGAGTTTTGTTTCTCTCTGGATAGAAAATCGTTATGTTTATATTAATTTAGAGATACTGCTATTGGTTTTTCTTACAAGTAGTTTGAATTCTGGCACATTCACTTTATGTTTGAAATAACAAATTCCAACAAAGCAATGGTATGGAAATTCCATTTCACCTTAAGCAAGATTCTGTAGCAAAATGGTCAAGTCTTCAAGTTTGATCTAAGAAACTCAGTGAGCTATCTCCTATAGCATGGTTCCTGTTTCTTTGAAACTAGCCTCACGTATCTGACTTGTTCTCGAAAATCCCTATAATAGACATAGTTTCTCTCTCATATTTCTTAAATAAAAACTTTACAAGACCTAGGAATTTGTTTTTTTCAATCCCCCTGCCCCCACAGATTATGTATACATAGCAAAATTATGAGTATGGAAGGGTTGTGGGAGCTTCCAGGACCCTTCATGATCTCCTGGAATAAGCTATTTAGAATGGAATTCCTTTTAGATCTGATATCAGAAGTGGAAAACAATCTTTCTATCTCAGGTCATCGACCCATAAAAGGAGACTGATGTATGTTGTTAAATTTTAAATTAAGAATAGAGGATTTAAACTCCTCAAGAAATAAATACACTATTTCAGAACCATAATAAGCTCACTCTATGGAGAAAGAGGGAGAAAAAGAGAAGTAAAAGGCTTGGAAAAAGAAGTAGAGAGGCAAGTAAGGGCAGACACAGAGAAAGATACACAGAGGGGGAAAAAAAAAACCCACGGGCAGAGAAGAATATAGACCTTTATGAGCAATACACCCATCTTGTGGCCATTTTGGATATTGCCACACCAAATTTAATTCTTGTTGCACTTTCGCAATAAGAGGCAGTGAAATGGAGTGGAAAGCAGTGGAGTCAGAAATTCTACTAAGATTCCTGTCACTGTACAGCCAATACCACTTGGGTAAGTCACTTGACTTCTGTAAGCCTCAGTTTCTATACTTGATTTGCCCTATGTACCTCACAGAGTACTGTGAGGAAAAAATAAGATGCTTGTAAGAACTATACACCAGAAATGACAACAATAATATCGTAATGTTAACATACAACAATGAGAACAAAAGTAGCTATGTGTTTCCTAGACCGGCATGTCAAGCAAAGTACTACCAGTTCCCACAGCTGACTCTTGAACAACACAAGGATTCAGGGTGTGATGCCCTGTGCAGCTGAAAATCCACGTATAACTTTTGACTCCCCCCAAAATTAATTACTAATAGTTACTATTAACTGGAAGTCTTACTGACAACATAAACAACACATATTTTGTCTTTTATATATGCATTATATACTGTATTTTTACAATAAACTAAGCCAGAGAAAAGAAAATATTAACAAAATCATAAAGAAGAGAAATTATATTTACTATTCATTAAGTGAAAATGGATCATCATAAATGTCTTCATCCTCATCATCTTCATGTTGAGTAGGGGGAAGAGGAGGAGGAAAAGGAGGGGTTGGTCTTGCTGTCTCAGGGGTGGCAGAGGCACAAAAGGTAGAAGGGGAGGCAAGAGAGGTGGGCATACTCGGTGCAACTTTTATTGAAAAAAAATCCACGTATAAGTGGACCCATACAGTTCAAACCCATGTTGTTCAAGGGTCAACTCTACAACTGAATAAAGTGAGCCACAATTTAAAAACAATTAAAATATGATGGAAAAGGATTTCATTGAGTTGCAGAGCAAAAGTTTGCTTTGTAAATTCTGCACCAAAAAATTCAAAAGCTTATTTTGAAACCATTCACATACCATGAACTCCCTTTTCCATGTCTAAAGGTGAGTCCAAAACTATAGTCTCTCATGTGTACTTCCTATGCTGAGACACTTCTACCTCATGCAAGCCACAGAACGCAAGGCTCATGACGCATTTACCAATGATTTTTCTTAATTTTGAACTGGCAAATTACACTATGAATTATCACTTTCCCAATAAATGGTTTAACTATTGTGTATATCTCCCTTAATATTTTTCGGTATTAAGTATAGCTGCCAAAGGACAACTAATTATCACAAACTAAACTGTACACACTGTATCTCACCTTTTGGCAGAAAAATCCCATTCTCTCCTGTCCTGGTAAATCTGCAGGCTCTCCATGCTGTGAGTCAATTTCAAGAAAAATTACTATCTCACCTGAAATAATGTGCAAATAGGGGGAATCATCCAAAGTGTACCCCAAACATACAAAGTTCTCCAGGGCTAAAAGGAATTACATATCTAAGCACAAAATATAGTGCTATGTAGACACGCTGAAGGCAGCCTTGTCAGACTTAATTCACTGAAATCATAGGCAAGAAAAAAAAGACAATAGCCACCTCCAATCTGGACTATGGAAATAAAGGATCCATATATTATTAAAGTGTTTCAAGCTAATGGAAATTCAAAAGGCAAAACCCCTGGCTGGAAGCTATTTTCAGGCTTTGCCCAAATCCATGTTAACTCTTCTTTGTAAATCACTTAGTAGAAACTCAACAGTGTATTTATTCATTTACTTATTCAACCAGTATTTATATACCAGATCCTAGTCTTAGTTCTGAGGATTTAGCAGTAAACAAAAGAAATAAAGGCTTTTTTGTTGTAGAGCTTCCACTCCAGTGGGGGAAAATAAGATAGGGTAAGGAGATAGGGGTATAAAAGGTTGGTGGGGGGGGGGAAGCTGCTACTTTATATACTGTAATTAGAGAGGAAGGCCTCTCTGATAGTTGAGACTTTTATTGGGTGAGGTGACAGTAAAGACACACAGACATCTAGGAGAAAAACATTACAGGCAGAGAAACTAGCAAGCACAAAGGCCTGAGGAGGCAAACATGTTTGGCAAGTTTGAGAACAGCACCAGGGTGTCTGCAATGGAAAGAGCAAGGGGGAAAAGTATAAATAGTAGGAGATAGGATCAGAGAAGCTGCCAGGTCCAGGCCTTGTGGACCACATACATGTACATGACTGTGCCAGGCCTTGTGAGCCAAGACAAGAAATCTTGAGTTTTACTGTGAGATAAGAAGCCAGTACAGAGTTTTAGGCAAGGTAGAGATGGGACTGAGAAAAGCTTGGGAGGGGTCCACTGCAGAAACAGGAAATGATGATGATGGTTAGGTTAGGGTGTCAGTTATGAGGGTGGTGATCAAAGTCAGGATATATTATGACAACAGGCTTAGATGTGGAGTGTGAAAAAGAGAGGAGTCAAGGATAATAGCAAGGTCTTTGGCCTGAGCAACTAGGTACCACTAACTGAAATGGGAACACTGAGAAAGGAGATTTTTGGAGGAAAAGAAATCCTAAGCATCCTCTTGTGTGCTGAAAGAGTGACACAAAGAATCTCAGAACTTACTTAGTTTTATGTTCTGTGCAAACCCATTCTCTTTGAAAATATTACTGGAAAATGTTTGATATTTGCTTGAAAAACCAGAAAGGATATAATTATAATAGTAGCCATTGTTTCTTAAACCATTAGTAATTACCAGATACTATCTTAAGCACTGTATATACCATATCCACTATGTCTTTTTCTTTCTTTTTATTTTATTTTATTTTTAAGGGTCTGTCTCCTCTAGTGGAGAGAGACAGACTAACTCACTCACTCACCCATCCACCCACCCATTCACTTCCCCATATCCACTATGTTTATGTGAGCATTAAAACCTACACATGGTTTCATACTCTACTGGGATGTGTTATATCAGTTTATACATACTAGCTTTGAGTTACTTGTTTCAGGAATCCAGGCATTCCTTTATCTTAAGTTATTCTAGGTATTTAAATGTTTCTCGGGTTGTATTTTATTTAGCTTCTCTATGTGTTAAAAAGAAGGGTAGCCTGAGTTAGCTCAGTCTGATATAAAACTAGAATCAGAAGTCCAATATTTTACAGATGAGGAAATTAAGGCTTAACTAGGTGAAGTAACTTTGAATTCAGATCTCTCCGATTCCAAGTTGCTACTCTATTTTGTAGATAGTACAGCTTATCCCCTACTACCACATCTGCCTGATACACTGATCCTAGTTCTATTCTCTAGCATCAGATTAAGTAAATTTGACAGTCTTTTATGTACCCTATATCCACCCCTAAATTCCAAGCTAAACCCCCTCAATTATTTTTTTTTCTTTAAAAATACTTTACTTTTTATTATAACATGAACACAAAGAGATCCTATATCTTTTTACTTGAAAAAAATTATACAAAGCACAAATGCCATTTGAAGTGATAAAATTGAGTGGGTTTTCTTCTGTATTAGTAGTTTCATTTTAAGGAATTTCTGACCATAAGAACAAATGCTAAAAGTTAAAAGCCAGCACAGGAGAAGTCATGAAATCTGAGTTCTGCCACTAACTAGTTGTATGATTAAAGGGCTACAGCCTCTTTGTGTTTTGGTTTGTCTTCAAAATGGGGGTAATACTATTCCTAGAGTTCAGCAGAAAGGCAGGCAATGACACTTAATTCATAGAATATATATGAAAGTATTTTGGAGAAAAAAGGCAAAAATTATATAATACAGAAGAAAATATCATTATTACCAGGATTATTTATGTATTATGTTAACAGTTTGATCAGGAATACTAAGGCATTAACTGAACAAA
>VSMD01104366.1:0-46910 GCA_008750895.1 Mirza zaza
CGGGGCCTCTCGCCCGTGACCTGAGGGAAGGCCCGGGGCGCTCTCAGACCCCCCCCCCAGTCCCTGGCTGCCTTGGACACCACGGGGACTGGGAGGTGGGGAGACTGTGCTCCTCACGGACCCTCCAGCTGCCAGGCCCGGCCTCGATCCTGGCACAGCGTTGTGGGGCGATGTGCTGCCATGGACACCCCGAGGAGTGTCCCCTCCTCGTGTCACCGTTCACGTTACATGGCTTCCGGCAGTTCGCTGGAGCACACGTGCACTCGGGAGCAAACCGCGCAGCCCTCCAAGCGTCACGCGCGTTTGTGGGTGTGAGTTTGTTGTTGGGTCCCGCAACCCTCTTTCTGACCCAAGTCTTAACACGTTACCTACCCATGTACAGACTTGAAATTTAAAATAACACATGCCCTTTGAAAGCTCAGAGACGCAGGTATCACGGAGAGTAGAATTCTCCAGTGCCCCCGTCTTTCCCAGGGCGGCAGGCAGGGGCGTGTGCAGGCGTCCCGGCTGGGATGGAGGGGCGTGCCGTCCGCCCTGCCGCTCCCTGGCCAGCACCAGGCTCTGACGCGAGTCCCTCCCGTCTCTGCCCCCGCAGCTCCCACCTCCTTCTTGCTGTTCAGCCAGAAATGCGCCATCAGCCGGATGATCCCAGACGACCAGCACAGCCCGGACCTCGTCCTGCCCCTGCACGGGCTGCGGAACGTCAAGGCCATTGACTACGACCCCCTGGACAAGTTCATCTACTGGGTGGACGGGCGCCAGAGCATCAAGCGCGCCCGGGATGACGGGACCCAGGCAAGTGGGCCGCTGGGGGCGAGGGGGCGCTTCCGCGCGGAGCACCCCCGGCGGTTTCCGGGCTGCTGCCCCCTTTTCTTGGCAGACGGGCCGGCAGAGCAGGCCTGGGTAAATGGCGATTTGGGCTTCGATTGCGGAATCGCAGGGTATAACCCCGAGTGGGGTGAAACCTTAGACGGCCTGATTTCCCAGCTGTGTCAGTGGTCGTGGTTGGGGTCAAAACCCACAGGATTTTTTCCTCCCGGGGTGGTTTTGTGTCTTGCAGGGGCAGTTGGTATTGGTGACTCCGGATTTGACTTCTGTTTCCTAGGAATTGCATAGTCATTTCTGCTACAGTGCAGAGCACGCACCGTGCCGTGTCAAATCGCGTGGTAGAAACACAGTTTATGGGAAGGGGGGCCGGGGTATGACGTCCGAAACCCCACCAGTGACACACAACAAAAGAGATAAGAAGCTGGCAAATGCCAGATAAATAGCACCTTTTTGCACATGCTAAGTACACGTATCCTAGATGTGTGCAGGCAAACACCGCAGTAAACACGGTGCTTTTCCTTGAACAGACCTGAAGTGGGCTGTGGGCATGAACTCTGAGAGGGTCACAGCGCCTGGGAAATGGTGGAAGGAGGATTGTGTGAGATCAGATGGAAAGTTCTAACCCCAGGCGTGGGTGGCTCATAGCCCCTCAGTGACCCGGGGAGGTGGAAGGCGGAGGTGAGTGTGTTGCGTGTCTGTACCCAGCTCTGTGCTGGGCGTGGTTTATTCTGCGCTCACTTAGTGTTTCTCCCAGGTGAAATTATGCAGAAGCAAATGGGAAGTCTGTGACACGCTCCAGTTTTCTCCTGATACATCACTGCAGGGAAACAACTCTGCGTTTTCAAAATGAGCGTTGTGGCAGAACTGACGGCCGTATTCGTGTGACCTGCTCCAGGGAGGTGTCTGCTCCCTGTGGCCGCGGCCCACCTGGCATCTCCTCCTAGCAGTGGGCAGCAGGGGCACAGCGCGGTCGTCACGTGGAATTCGAGGACGTGCCCGGCTCGTGCACGGTGCTGTCTTCTGTAGATTCATTCACGGAAGCTGCCGGGGCGAGCAGCCGCCCTCTCCACTGAGGGGCCAGCGTAGGAGCTTACGCTTGTTGTCTTGGTGAAATCTCGGTGTCTGTCTGACAGCGAGGCAGAGAAACGCTCGTCTGTAGGGACTTGCAGAAGAGTCTCGGTGTCCACAAAGTCGATTTTGCTGTCCTGCCCGTGAGCAGGACACCCCTTCCCACCAGAGCCTTTGTCCGGCCACGGTTGTGAGTTAAGTCACAGTGTGAGCTCCGTGTCCTCGGTTGGTGGCAAAAGCCAATCAAATCGAAGTCCCCAGCCGTGCCTGGACAGCTGTGACAAGCGTCTCTGGGGGAGCAGAGTCACAGAGGAAATGGGTCCCTTTCATCTCACTGGGTGCAGGTGACAGTGGCAGGGAAGCCTTCGGAGCAGGGGAGGTGTTAATTGAGGATGGTGGCTCCCTGCGGAGAGAGCGCCTGGTGCTAATTGCCTTAGAGTCTCCTCGGAGAGGCTCCTTTTATGGCGTCCAGGCAGAAGTGGGTGAAGACTTTGAAGAAAACCCTCCTAGGGAACAGCTTCTGGGGTTCGGCTTATTTAGGAAACTGCCTTCCCGTCTCGTCTCTTGCTGGCCCCACCCCTGCAGGGCTTGGTTTTAATTCTTTATTACAGCTGCCCCCCCCCCCAGATGATGTTTAAATCATGATCCAGTTGGCTGAGGTTTTCTTTTCTATTTGTTACTTTCTTATTGCGGCAGACATATATAACATAAAGTTTACCATTTTCACTATTAAATACATTACAGTATGAACGCACGGGTTGGTGGCACTAAGTGCATTTACGTAGCTGTGAGGCCGTCTCCACCTTCTATGTCCAGAAAGGTTCATCTTCCCAGACGGAGGCTCCGTGCCTGCTGAGCACTAACTGCCATCCCTCTGACCCGCCACTCCGCTTTCTGTCTGCGAATGGGGCTGCCCTGGGATCGGACGGTGTCCGTCTGTTTGCGTCTGGCTGGATTCACTCAGCGTGTTGTCCTCGGGCTCGTCCACGCGGTAGTGTGCATCAGACCTTCCTTCCCTCGTGTGGACGGGCCACGTTTTGCTCATCTGCCCGGCGGTGGACGCTGCGTTGCATCTACCTGGCAGCTGCCGTGAATACTGCCACCGGGGACAGTTCTGTGGGCTGAGACTTCGCACTGGGGCAGAAAGCGGGTATTGCTTGTGGTGTTGAACAGGATTCCGTTAAGAAGTTCTGCCCTAACGTAAGTGTTATTACTTACGTTAAAATTGGAGCGCAGGTGTTTTTTTTGTTGTTGTTGTTATTTTTTGGGGGACAGAGTCTCACTCTGTCACCCGAGCTAGAGTGCCCTAGCACCAGCCTAGCTCACAGCAACCTCAATCTCCTGGGCTCAAGCGATCCTCCTGCCTCAGCCTCCTGAGTAGCTGGGACTACAGGCATGCACCACCATGCCCGGCTAATTTTTTCTACGTATTTTTAGTTGTCCAATTAATTTGTTTCTATGTTTAGTGGAGACGGGGTCTTGCTCTTGCTCAGGCTGGTTTCGAACTCCTGACCTTGAGCGATCCTCCTGCCTCGGCCTCCCGGAGTTCTAGGATTACAGGTTCACGTGAGCCACTGTGCCCAGCTGGAGCTCAGGTTTTGTGAAACTGGACATTTGTGTGAAGCTTGCTGTGTGGCTTTGTCAAGCCTGGTTTTGCTTCTGGCTCCCGCAGATCCCTGCAGTCGGCCCGACTTGGCCCAGGGTCAGCCGGGCTCTTGCTCCTCTTCTGACCTGTGGGCTGCACCAGGCTGGCGTCCCCAGCTAGGGAGCTCTCTGGCTTTGGGGAAGGAGTGTGTTCGGTTGGAGGTGATGCATGGCCGCCAAGGTCATGTGCCCTCCACCCCCCCACCCCCCGATGTGGGATGTGGATGTTACCTGCAAAGACACATAGACACGTGATCCTTCACGGTGATGCTTCTGGTCCTGATGAAAGTGTGCCCTTGCGGCCGCCTAGCTGCTGTGTATGTGTGTGGGGGGAGCTGGGTCCAGGAGGCTGGGCCTGGGGAAGGGGCTACTCCTTGGCTGCAGGCCCCCTCCTGCCCACCTGGAGACTTCTTGCTTTCCTGACTACTGAAAGAGGCAGATAAAGAAAGCCCCAAATGACCAGCGATCAGAGCGTCACCCTAAGATAATTCCCTCTGCGTCTGGAAGGGAACAGAGCAGAGGTGTTGGCCCCCTTCCCCGTGTAGGGAAAGGGGCGTTTCATCCACACCGTGGGTGGCAGCGGCCCGGGTGGTCCTTTGCACCAGGCAAGGCCCCCTGAGAACCTGAGCACAGCTGTCTTTTGGTGTCGCCCAAGGGACCAGGTCCACTAGGGCACCAGGCTCTGGAGGGGGAGCGAACTCGACTCTGGGCTCAGCCCTCCTTCCACCTACAAAGACACGTGTAGGGGATTCTCTGTCTCTCCAAAAGCCAAGGATCATCCCTGAGACTCAGCAGACGGCATGGGGTCAGGTGGCGTTCGGGAGGACTTCCTAGGCAGAGACGCCAGGAAGTACAGAGAGGGAGAGCCGGCTTTTGGGTCTGAGAGGCGCGGCTGGCCCTGCGGGTTGTCCCTGTGCCCTCCCTGCCCCTGCACTGCACACCTGGCCCGCACCCCTGCCCGTTTCCCTCGGGAAGGTGGTGGTGACAGGTGACCCCTGGTCCCCATGTCCACTGCGCTGACACTCTACATGGAGAAAACAAGATTAGAAGGTCTTAAGTGAAAAGCATGAGTCCTAGAAAATGGAAAAGAAGTAGGGAAGATGCCTTGAGAAGGAGCTCTGTGGTCCTGGCAGCTGCTCAGCTGTCGGTGGGGCGTCTGTGAACAGGGACAGCACCAGTCTGGTGGGCACAGCCAGGCCCCTCTGGCGGGGTCGCTGACGGGGCCGACATCTGACGGAATGACAAATGTATTCCCGCAGCTGGTGAATCCCTCTGCACTCCTGGATGGGCACATGGTTAAGACGGATTGGACAGGAAAGGTTAAAGGTCCCCACCAGTGTTAGAATTTTGACTTCCAGGCTAAACTCAGGACCTGTGGGCTCCGCCCTCCCCAGGCTGTCCCCCCCGCGGGGGCTCGAGCGTCCCTGACACCTGCGCTTTGCCTCTTTGCTTGCAGCCGTTCGTCTTGGCCTCGCCAAGCCAGGGCCAGAACCCAGACCGGCAGCCGCACGACCTCAGCGTCGACATCTACAGCCGCACGCTGTTCTGGACGTGCGAGGCCACCAACACCATCAATGTCCACCGGCTGAGCGGGGACGCCATGGGGGTGGTGCTCCGTGGGGACCGTGACAAACCAAGGGCCATCGTCGTCAACGCAGAACGAGGGTAGGAGGCCGGTGGGGTGGGCGGGTGGGGGGGGTGCTGTGGGGGTTGCTGTGGAGGTGGGGCCCGGGTGCTGCACCCCAGGCGTGCCCAGCCATCTGCAGGGGGGGGGGCTGGGGGGTGTGGGACCCTTTCCAGAGCCCCAGCCTGCGCAGTCCGAGCAGGGACTCGGGAACGCCCCGCCCCCTTCCAGCACTCGTGGGGCCTTGTGGGGGGCTTGGGAGAGACTTGGTAGGAGCTCGGCGCCGGGCAGGTGCGTGTTGGGTTCGGTGGGCTTGGTGCTGTCCCCGTCAGACTTGGACCCTGTGCAGAAGCCCTGTCCTCGGCATCCCAGGCAGTGCTGGTTTGTTCCCTCATGCGTGCTCCGCTGCGGGGAGCTCCGGGGGCTTCTGCCTCCCCGAAGGCCCCGATGCTGCCACCGCTGGTCCTCAGCATTCCCGGTTGGTGGGAGAGCACCCAGGACATGTTGGGGGTCCCCAGAGGGAGTTGCCGGGGCGGGAGGGGACCCGAAGCCACACAACATGAAGCTCAGGGGCAAACTGAGCATGGGAAGGTTGGGGACAGGAGCGGGTGGCCCTCTGCTGGTCCCTGTGGGGCTGAAAGACGGGCGCTAAGGCCCGCACGGGGCCTGGGCCGGGTGGGAGACCTGAGTTTGCATCCTGACCCCGTCACTGACTGTGTGTGACCTCGGGCAGGTAGCGCCACCTCTCGGAGACTCAGTTTCCTGGTCTGTAAAAGCGAAGTCGACAGTGGTGCCAGGTGCGTGGCGCACAAGGGCGCTGTGGGCGGAGGCCCCTGTCGTTTGAGGCGCTGTCCGGGCGCCGGTGTGCTGGCCCCCAGGATGCCAGGCTCTGTAGCAGCTGGGACCTTAGTTTCCAGTGGTGGTTGTCACAAATTCCCACAGACCAGGTGTCTGAGAATAACAGACATTTGTTCCCTCACAGTCCCGAAGGCCAGAAGTCTGAATCAGGGTGTCGGCAGGGCCACTCTCCCTCGGAATGTTCTGAGGGGGAATCTTCCAGCGTCTGGTGGCTGCAGGCGTCGTTTGACCTGTGGCATCGCTCCCGTCTCTATGGCTCACTGCACAGTGGCGTCTTCTATTTTCATTGCGCTGGGATTGGATTTAGACCTAACCCAGTGTGTTCTTAGGGTAATTGCATTTGCAAAGACCCTGTTTCCAAACAAGCTTACGTTCTGAGGCTCTGGGTGGACAGGAGCTTTTGGGGGACGCTGTTGAACCTAGGACAGGACGTGACCTGTCAGCCTTTGGCCTCTGTGAGAGGCCGGGGCCTTCTAATCTGAAACTGTCCACAGCCTGGCTGGATGCCCTGGACGCCGCAGGGTCGGGCGGCCTGGCGCTTCTGTGAGCTCAGGGCTGGCAGAGGGGGCGCAGCCAGCGCATCAGGAGCCCCCCGCGCCTGCCCCTCACCCACTGCCCTCCCGCAGGTACCTGTACTTCACCAACATGCAGGACCGCGCGGCCAAGATCGAGCGTGCGGCCCTGGACGGCACGGAGCGCGAGGTCCTGTTCACCACGGGCCTCATCCGCCCCGTGGCCCTGGTGGTGGACAACACGCTGGGCAAGCTCTTCTGGGTGGACGCGGACCTGAAGCGCATCGAGAGCTGCGACCTGTCAGGTGCGTCCCCCCGGGGCCTCCTTTTCGGCGGCGTGTCCCTGGGCAGCCCATGGGCCTGCCCTTCCCCTGGACACCCGGCCTTCCGTCATCAGGAACGGTGGTGGCTGCCACATTGTCCGAGACTTGCTGCCGGCCCGGCGCCATGCTGGCTTTGTGTGTTTGGTGCACAGTCCCAACCCGAGAGCTCCAGGGTGTGGGTTCCAGGTGAGCCCTACACGGCAGAGGCAGGAGATGGGGCTCGGAGAGGGTGAGCCAGTTGCCCAGGCCCCGCAGCAGGGGACGGACGGAGCAGGGTTGCACCCCGGCCTCTGCCCTACCTGTGCTGGCAGCTGCTCCACTGTGGGCCCCTTGGACCGAGGGGAGCTCAGGTCCCCTGGCTGTCCTCTGCAACGGGCTGGGGGGGACTGTGCTTGCAGAGACCAGTGACAGGTCCACAGTTGGGGCCAGTGGCCGTGGTCCTGAGGCCAGCCCAGGCGGGAGCGGGGCTGTCTGCAGGCTTGTCGCGGATCTGCCTGCTTCCAGGGAGTCTGCGTGGCTCCCAGCCCCGGCCAGAGTGCAGGCTCCCCGGCGGCCCTCTCTTTCAACCTGTATTCTCCCGGACCGAGCGCGGGGCGAGCCCTTGAGGTCAGCCACCACTCAGGGGCCTCCACCCGCTTGCAGGGGCCAACCGCCTGACGCTGGAGGACGCCAACATCGTGCAGCCCGTGGGCCTGACCGTGCTGGGCAAGCACCTCTACTGGATCGACCGCCAGCAGCAGATGATCGAGCGCGTGGAGAAGACCACCGGGGACAAGCGGACGCGAGTGCAGGGCCGTGTGGCCCACCTCACGGGCATCCACGGCGTGGAGGAAGTCAGCCTGGAGGAGTTCTGTATGTGGGGGCCGGCAGCAGGTGGCGGAGTGGGCGGGGGTCCCTTGGGGGAGGGCAAATGTCTGCCCATAGCACAGTGACCCCTGAACCAGCCCTTTGGAGGAAGGCCAGCTCGCGAGCCCGCCTGACCTCAGCCAGCTCAGGGCTCAGCTGGACGCTGGAGTTCAGAGAGGGTGTCCCGATGGCCCCAGGCATCTAGCGGTGGTCATTTTCTTTTGCTGCAGAACAAATCACCAGGAACTTAGCACTTTAAGGTGACAGCCACTTGCTGTCCCGCAGCTCTGTGAGCCGGAAGTGCAGGCGCAGTGTGGCTCACCTGGGTTCTCTGCTCAGGTCCTCACGGGGCCAACGTCAAGGCGTTGGCCGGGCCAGGCCCTCAGCTGCAGCTCTGGGGAGAAATCTGTTTCCTCGCTCATTCAGGGGGTTGCTGGTGGTGGACTGAGGCCTGTTTTCTTTTTCTGGCTGTGGGCCGGGGACCACTCTCAGCTCCTAGAGGCCACCTCAGGTCCCTGCCCGTGGCACCTGCGTCTCAGCCACGGGGAGGCCCCTGTGTCAGCCCCTCTGACATCCCCTTCTCCTGCTAGGTGGGGAGCCCACTCCCATTTGAACGGCTCTGATGAGACCCAGCCCACCTTCAGGGGGGTCTCCCCTTTGATGAACTCAAAGTCAACCGATTCGAGACCTTAATCACATCCACACAATCCCTTTTGCCATGTGAGGTAGCACAGCCACGGGCCTGAGAGCTCTTCGCAGCTACGGGCTGGGGGTCAGGGTGGGAAATCTGGGGGGCGTTTTAGGATTCTGCCTGCCGCTGCCTCGCTGCACCCCTGGGCTTGGGAGCGAGGGGCCTCTGCAGCTGGGACCTCTCGTTTCCTCCTCCCGCTCCGTAGATGGCCAGCTGTGTGGGAAAGGTGTGCACAAGCGTCTGTCTGTCTCTGTCCTCTCACTTTCTCCCTCTCCATTCAGTGAATGCCTTCGTGCTGCAAGCTGGGCGCTTGGCGCTGGGCACAGAGCAGTGAGCAGGGCTGTCCCTGTCCTGTGCCACCCGTGGTCTGGCCACGTGGCAAACACACCTCCAGTGGATGGGGGCTGGGGGACAGCACCCAGTCTCACCTCTGCCACCTCTCTCCGCTCCACGCCCTGCACGGTGTCTTGTCCGCCACTGATCCTGTGGACTCTGGAGTCCGGTGGAGCTCTGTTCACTGCCTCCCCCTGGTCCCAGCCCCGCCCTCCCTCGAGGCCTCCCCCTGGCTTGGCTGCTTCCTCTCTTGTGCCCTCAGCTCTGTGCCATGCGGCTGGCAGGTGGTCTTGTCCAAAAGGCACCCGTTGCTAGGTTCCAGCTACCACCCGTCTCCACCCCGCTTGCCTGGAACGTACCAGGTGCCTCCGACTCAGGGCAGCCCCTTCAAGCTGTGGCCTTCTGGGCAACGGGGCTGCCGCCTGCCTTGCCAACCTCCCCTTCCTCCCTGCGGCCACGCTCATGGCCCTCTAGAGTCCTGCTCTCTGTCACCCTCCCGTCTGTCTCAGTAACTGCTCCTAATCCTCCCGCCTCACTCGGCTCGGCGCCCGGCTCTGCCCGTGGCTGGCACCGTGATTTGACCCTCCGGCATGGCCTGTGCGTAGCATGTTAGTACACTGCGCATGTTATTGCACAGTGGTCCCATTTTACAGCTGAGGACAGCAAGGCGCAGAAAGGGTGTTAACTTGTCGCCTGCCACCTGGCTCATAAGTAGGGAGAGGCTTGGGTTTGTGGCCGGAGCCCGTGGTTTGGCTGTTGGACTCCCTGTGGGCTTGTCTGCTGTGGGCTGGGCACGTCGGCATCCACGGTCAGCAGAGTTGAGTGTAAAATAGGAACACGTCAGTCGGGGTGGGGTTGCGGGGCTCCCTGCTCTCCTGTCCTTGTGCGTTCTTGGCTAGGTCCTGGGGACCATAACTTCTGGACAGTCGAGGCACCCGGTGGATATAGGTTAGCACATCTGTGTTTTCCTGACCCCTTATGCCATCCTCAGCACAGTCACAGATGCTGCGTGTCATGGGCCTTCAGCATTGCTGGCAGGTGGTCATCGTGGTGAACGCGGAGCCCACGAACATCCAAATCTGTTGCCTGCTGGTGTCAACAGAGCCAGAAGCACTGACCAGCTGTCCCTTAGAGCTGGGGGCATGGGGGAGCCAGGACACGTTTGAGCAGGGGTCAGGCTGGAAGCCAAGACATCCCCGTGGGTGCTCTTGCGAGACGTCTCGGGTGACATGGAGCCTCTCCTTGTTTTTGGTGAGGGCGAGAGAGACTTAGATGAGTTCTCTTTTCACTTGGGGTGTGGGCCATTCAGCCCGCTTTCCTATGAGGTCTCATGGCTAAACTCTAAACCAGAGCTGGGCTCATGGGCCAAATTCAGACTGTCGTCTGTGTTTGTAAGTAAAGTTTTATTGGCACACAGCTGCACCTGTTGACTTCTGTACCATCCAAGGCTTTGTACTACTAGTAGCCTTTGTGCTACGACTGGCAGAACTGAGTAGTTGTGAGAGATGGGCCAGCCCACAAATGAAAATTGTTAACTTTCTAGAAAAAGTTTGCTGACCTTGGCCCTAAATCATGAGTTGCCATTTTTAACAAGCACCTAACCCTTGAGGTTGAGGAGGGACACTTGATATTTTTCTGGGTGGGGAAGGGAAGGGTGGGGAGTGCGGCGTGTTTTCTGCCATTTCTCCTCACCTGGGTGGTCAGCCTACCTTCCCAGCGGCCCCCTTCCTGCTGTTCAGGTCGTTGGGCACGTTTGGTTAATTGAGTGGAAGAGCGTGAGTTTCCCAGGACTTGATGCCTTTGCTGCTAAATTCCCACGTGTACTAGTGTCCCAGAGCTGCCATAACAAATGACCACAAACTGAGTGACTTAAAGCAGCAGAAATTTACTCTCCAGTGTCCTGGAGGCCAGAAGTCCAAGGTCAAGGTGTTGGCAGGGCCCTGCCGCCACTGTGGGCTCCGGGGGAGGGCTGGTCCCTTGCCCCTTCTAGGACTGGCGGTTGCGGGTGTTTCCGTGGCTTGTGGCTGCATCACTCCCACCTCTGCCTCTGTCTTCACATGGCCGTCTCCTCTACCTGTGTCTTTATCTCTTCTGTCACTTTGCATAAGGACACTTGTCATTGGAATTAGGGCCCACCCACATAATCCAGGATGGACCTCATCTTGAGGTCCTTACCTTAATTCCATCAGCAAAGACCCTTTTTCCAAATAAGGTTACACTCACAGACTCCCTGGGTTAGGACATGGGCATCTCTTTTCGGGTGTGGGGGCACTGTCCACCCCCCCCATACCATGAGAGAGAGACGTTTGGGCAGTGCCAGATGTGGGTACCTTGGGGGCTGGTGTGGCTGGGCTGTGATGTCAAGCAAGTTCAATAACTGCTTCCAGCTTCCATTTTTGTGTCCATTTCCATGTCACTAGAAACAGACTGTAGGCTGTCCATAGGATTAAGTGAGAGGATCATCATCGGGGCCTAGCCTACAGGAGGGCCAGTTCTTGTGGATTCTCCCCTAGCCCCCATCTCCTCCACCTTCCAGACTGCAGTTCTGAGGTGGGAGGCAGAGCCTGACCTCCCCTGTCTTGTTTCGTCCCTACAGCTGCCCACCCATGTGCCCGTGACAACGGCGGTTGCTCCCACATCTGTATCGCCAAGGGTGACGGGACACCACGGTGCTCATGCCCAGTCCACCTCGTGCTCCTGCAGAACTTGCTGACCTGTGGTGGTAGGTGTGACCTTGGTGCTTTCTGTTGGGATGACATTCAGGGACCCGATTCTCTGCCTGCTAGATTATTGCCTAGCATCCTTTTAAAATCACATTCCCATGGCATCCAGTCTCCAAATCAGATTGTCTCTTCCTTTGCTCTGATTTCTTGTGTGATATATAATGTATTATTTGGTACTATGAATTTTCCTCTAAGCACTGCTTTTCCTGCATCCCACAAATTTTGATAAGTTGTATTTTCATTTTCAGATAATTCATACATTTTTATATTTCTCCTAAGATGACTTCTTTAGCCCATGTATTATGTAGAAATGTTGTTAGTCTTCAAATAGGTGGGGATTTTCTAGCTATCTCTCTGTTACTGATTTCTGGTTTAATTCCACTGTGGTCTGAGAGCCTATTTTGTATGATTTCTATTACTTTGAATGTGTCAGGTGTGTTTTATGGCCTGGCATGTGGTCTGTCTTGGTGAATGTTCCATGTGCGCTTGAGAAGTGTGTGGATTCTGCTGTTGTTGGGTGGAATGTTCTGGAAATGTCAGTTAGATCCAGTTGATTGATGGCGCTGAAGAGGGCATCTGTAGCTTTCCCGACTGCTTGCTTGAGCTGTCGGTGATTGATGGGGCCACGAAGTCTCCAAGTCCTATAGTGGATTTGTCTGTTTCTGCTTGTAGTTCTTTCTCCCTCCTTCTCCCCTGACCCTCTCCTCCCCTAGGGCTTGATGGTGGAGGTGGTGGGAGGGGGTGGTGAAGAACGTGGCCGTTGGTGTCAAAGAGACCTGGATTCAAATCCCAGCTCTGCCACTTCCCAGCTGAGCGACCCTGGCTATCACTGGCCCTCTTTCAGTCTCTGTTTTCTCCTCCTCGAGACTGAGAGCACTTACCTAGCAGGTTGTGGTGGGCACCAAGCATCCAAGCACTTCCCCGGTCCCCGACATGTGACGTGCAGGAATGCCAGGTGCTGCGTCACAGGGGGTGGCAGTTGTAATAAAAGTGACCATCTTGGTCATCACCCTGGTGAAGTCCAGCCCCCAGGCTTCCTCCCTGCTGCTCCCGACGGCCTTGGATTGATCGTGTGGTTTCTGTGCTTGGCTCATCTCCCTTTCTCCTCTGTGAGCCGCTAGGGGTCGGCGTCCTCCTTGTCCCCACCCCCCTCCTACACACAGGGACGGCCGTACTCGCTGGCTCGGCGTGTGGACACCTGTTCTCTCCAACGGTTTGTCTTGCTCCTGGAGAGACTGGCCACTGCCCAGGAGCTCGGGGAGGGAGACCCCGGGGACCATCCTTCTGGAGCTTTCTCCTGCCCGTCCTCCCACCACAGCCCGGCCTGGGGCCCCGAGGCCTGGAGGAAGGAGGACTTGCCAGGCTTCTCAGCAGTCAGGGCCGAGTTCCCTGCCCAGGCACTTCTGCCGTGGTCGGGTAGTGCCTGCTGCCGAGAGACCAGGTTCCCAGCCAGCCTCTTTCCCCTCTGCAGCGAAGCACAGACAGACAGACGCGTGTCGTCTCGCAGAGGCTACCTACCGCGCCCTGCCTTCGTTCTGCGCCAGGCCCGTGTCTCCTGCTCTGCAGCCTCGCGGCTCCGTGGCCGGGTGCTCCCCGGGCGGGACCGTGGGTGACGCTCTCCGTCCTCCCACAGAGCCTCCCACCTGCTCCCCCGACCAGTTCGCGTGCGCCACGGGGGAGATCGACTGCATCCCTGGGGCCTGGCGCTGCGACGGCTTCCCCGAGTGCGACGACCAGAGCGACGAGGAGGGCTGCCCCGTGTGCTCGGCCGCCCAGTTCCCCTGCGCGCGGGGCCAGTGCGTGGACCTGCGCCTGCGCTGCGACGGCGAGGCCGACTGCCAGGACCGCTCTGACGAGGCCGACTGTGACGGTGAGGCCCCGAGCCACCACGGCCTCTTGTCCTGCCCTCCCGGACGCGGCACCCGGGACTCTGCCTGGAGGAGGGGCTCCGAAAATCCTTCGCGCGGAGAAACCGCCCGGTCCTCCTCACCTTGCGAAGGAAAGAAGTTAGTTTTAGGCCCCAGAAGGAAAAACTCTGTGACCCGACCTCCGTCCGGTCTCAGCAGGTGGTTTGACCTGAAGGCAGACAGAGCGAGGCTCTCGCCTTCCTGAGTCCGCCAGAGAGTTTTGCGGAAACCCGGGGCGAATCTGGGAGTGGGCCGCAGGTTCCGTGGCTCACATGCTGGTAAATCCCAGCCCAGGACGGTGTGTCCTCCACCGAACCGACTGCGGGGTAGCACTCATCCCTGGGTGGCCTCTAGCAACCCGTTGAACCAAGAGTTACAGGGAGATTTGCCTCGGCATCCTGGGCCCACTTTGATCCTTTAGATCTTGACAGTGAAACGTCTCTCTTCTGTGCCCGCTCTGAATTTTCCTTCCATAAATGACCTGCTTGGTTGGTTTCCAGGAAGTCATCCCACGCATAGCGAGGACAGTGCCCCCTTGCCTCTGGTTCCTCGGGCAGGACAGGAGGGGAGCTTAGACAGCAGGTTGGCTGGGACGGCCCACGGCCGATCCTGAGCCGTGGCAGCTGCCTTCCTCATGGAGCTGCGGCTCCCGCCGGGCCGGCGCTGGGAGGCGCAGGCAGCGGTCGGTGCTGTCCTCGCTCTCCTCCCTCTCCAGAGGCCATGGGCTGCCTCCCCCTCTCCGAGCTCAGCTGGGGCCCTGTCACTCCCGCCACCACCCACTCGGGGAGCAGAGGCTCTTCCTGGCTGTTCCCCTCGTTGGCACTCACTCTGCCCCACCCCGTAACCTGGAGAGCCTTGGGCAGGACTGTCTGTCAGTCTTCGGGGCGTGACCCAGGGTAGGTGCCTGACAGATACCTCCTGGGGGACGAGAGGTGAACCGAGGTCTCGTCCCTCCCCTGGTGTGGCATGGGCCATGGGAGAGTGGAGATGGGATCAGCCGTGACTGCCCCTGACCTGGTCCTAGAAAGGGTCCAATCCACCTGCTCTTTGCTTGGAGCCCAGACTCGGGGTGTCGGGACCCACGTGGTGGGGCTGGGGGCACCCCCAGCCTCTGAGTGCGCGGCCCCTCCTTGCAGCCATCTGCCTGCCCAACCAGTTCCGGTGCGCCAGCGGCCAGTGCGTGCTCATCAAGCAGCAGTGCGACTCCTTCCCCGACTGCATCGACGGCTCCGACGAGCTCATGTGCGGTGAGCCATGCGCCGGACCCCCCCACCACCATGCCGGAGAGTGGGGCCCGGGGGAGGACGTTTGCCTTCCAGGCAGGGTCTCATGGGGGGCTGGGAGGTTCCTTGGGGGAGGCAGTGGCCAGGAGAGGAGAGTGTGATCTTGTGCTCTGTGGGCGTCCCCGGCTGGGCCAGAGCCTCTCGGGGACGGGGACTCGCTCAGCAGCGCCTGTCAGGCAGCGGGATTACTCTGAAGGCCGTGGTGGTCTTGCTTCCTGGCAGCTTGTGTCGGCCTGAGGAGGAGCGATGTGCGTGCATGTGGACACACACATGCACTTATGCACACTGACATACACAACATGTCCCACATGCCACTCCAGTGTCATAGCCTACACATTCAGGGATACAGGGGCTAGAGTATGGGAGGCCAGGGCAGTCAGGGAAGGCTTCCTGGAGGTGGTAGCTATTGAAAGGCTGTCTGATTCAGACAGGAAGGGAGCTGGAGTTCCAGATAGGAAACAGGAAGGAGTTGACATGCCTGGGGACATGGCCACCTTGTCACTGCAGAGGGACCTGGACCGAGAGCTCTTCTCCTCTGGCTGCCAGAGAGCGAGGAGTCTGGGGTTGGGGAAGTGGAGAGGAGGTTGCCCAGGGACTCCCTGAACGCTTTGCACCTCATGCCAGCCCAGGGCAGGCACCATCTCAAGAGGGGCCTGGGGCCGGATGGCAGCAGTGGGGACCATGGGGGTCCCCGTGCCTCTGCTGGGCAGGTTCCCAGGCTGACCGGGTCTGTGCCTGGGCCTCAGCGGGCCTGTGGGCCCCGCGTGTCGGGGGTGATACCCGGCCATAGTCAGCCTTGTCAGCAGAGCCAGCAGGTGTCCCGCCCTCTCCTTCGGGGTTCTGGCCTGCGGGAGGGGTCGGAGCTGACTGTGCTCAGGCCAACCGTGGGAAGGGGCATGTGCCTCGTCAAAGTTGAGTCTGGAGCCTGGAAACCTGTCCACGGAGGCCCCGCCCCACTGTGTGGCCGGATGGGCAGCTCCTCAAACGCAGGTCCGGGGCCTCCCGTGCTGCAGGACACAAGGCTGGTGGGGACACACTCACTTCCAGCCACCACCCAGGGCCCCTGGACAAAGGAGACTGGTTGAGGGGCCGTGGGGAGGCCGGGCAGGGGCCTGGAGGAGGAGGAGGAGGAGAGAGAGGGTGCTTCCTGTAGGCTGCGGGCCCCGGGGTGGGCAAGGCTGCCCAGGCCCAGCCCCCGGCCTCTCCTCGCTCCCCGCCCTCCGTCCGTGGGTGCTGGACCCGGGCAGAGCCGCCCCCAGGGCACGCAGTGTCTGCCCCCCAGGAGGGCCCATTCCTCCGGGGTTCACGTCGGCCACCCTCCCCCTCCGTGCCCGGCAGAAATCACCAAGCCGCCCTCGGACGACAGCCCCGGCCACAGCAGCGCCATCGGGCCGGTCATCGGCATCATCCTCTCCCTCTTCGTCATGGGCGGGGTCTACTTCGTCTGCCAGCGCGTGGTGTGCCAGCGCTACGCCGGGGCCAGCGGGCCCTTCCCGCATGAGTATGTCAGCGGGACCCCCCACGTGCCCCTCAACTTCATAGCCCCGGGCGGCTCCCAGCACGGGCCCTTCCCAGGTGAGCAGCTCGAGGCAGAGGGCCCCGCAGGGACGGGTGTGGATGGGGTGCCCAGGCCCCGTGTGCACGTGGCAGACCCCTCCGACAGTCCCAGCACCGGCCTTCTCCCAGCTCGGAGGCCCGTGCGCTGCAGCCCGTGCTCCAGAGGTACAGGGGTCCTTAGACCCACCCTCGGTATTCCTGTGGGACGTGTCCTGAGTCACCCTCTAGTCCTCTCGCCCCCCAGAAATGACCGTGGGGGCAGCTGGGCTCCCCGTAGAGCAGTGGCACGCCCCTGCAGCAGCAGCTCTGTCGTAAGCACAGCCAGGAGCTGCGGCTGCGTGGTTACGGTTGCCACGTGGCCTGGGCCCGGGGGGCGCAGGTCAGGCGTGTAGAGCCGGGGGCCGCACCGCGGGGCTGGACCTGGCTGGTTCACATCACGTGGTGCCCGTGTGTCTGGGAAGGGGAGGTCGCTGTGAGCTCTGCAGGTGCTCCATGGCTCCAGGGCCACCTTGGGCATTGCCCCAGGCCCTCCCTGCCCCACCCTCACCCCAAGTCAGCCTCTCTGGGCCCCGATGTCCAGATGCAGATGTGGCCTGATTCTCACTGGGGGGTGAGGTGTCATCATCAGGGTTTCTCAGGAGCTCCTGGAAGCCCAGGTGGTGGCACCGTCACCGTCCCAGCTGCCCCAGAGGGCGGGGCCCGTGTATGCCTGGCAGGCTCTGAGCCCAGCCCTGCTGAGTTCCTTCCCACAGGCCCATGTGCCCCGGGGCAGGTGCTGGGCGTCTGCCCACGTGACGTGAGCCAGCTGGCGTGGACGTGGACAGCGAGGCCTGGGGGGGCGTGCAGGAGCCGGGAGGAAGCAGTGTGTCTGCCGGCGGCCAGGCCACTGAGCCACCTGGTCCCCTCCCCCGCAGGCATCTCATGTGGGAAGTCCATGATGAGCTCCGTGAGCCTGATGGGGGGCCGGGGCGGGGTGCCCCTCTACGACCGCAACCACGTCACCGGGGCCTCGTCCAGCAGCTCGTCCAGCACGAAGGCCACACTGTACCCGCCGGTGAGTGGCTCGGGCAGGGAGGGCGTGACTGCTGGCCGGGGGTTTCCAGAGTGGGTGACTAGAGCACGGTGCGGGGGCTCGCCTTCCTCCCTCTGGACCCCTTCGGTGTTTTCCTCGGCGACCTTGTTTTCCACTTAGAAGAGGGTAATCCTGGTTCGTGTGGGTGATCTAAAGCGACAGGAAAAGATAAAGGCCGAGTCTCACCCACAGTCCACCGGGTGGTCTCTGCTCTGCCGGCCCCTGCGGCTGTGGCCTCTCGCCCTGCGCAGCTCTCCCCCGGGCGCGCCCTGTTGTCCCGCCCAGGCTCTGCTGAGTCCCAGGAAATGGCTGGATTGTTTTCTGAAGAACGGACGCAGGTGATGCTTGTGGGCAGCGGAGCGGGTGAGGGCTGGTGCTGGCCGAGCCACGCCCCACCACAAAACGTAAACGGGCTGCAGCTCTGATGCCCTCCAGCTCTGGGAGCTCAGCCCGGGGCGCCGGGGCCAGCTCGTGTTAACACTGGGGTCTGGCTTGACGCACTTTGTTTGCTTTTAATTCCCTCCAAACCCCAGTCCTACAGCCGTGTGCCCTTCTATGGCGAGAACAACCCCTTACGCTTCCCCTGGGGTCTCCCCTGTGAACCCGCCTTGCAGGGCTGGTCCTTCATGCCCTTCTTTCTGGGCGTCCCTGACGTCTGGGGTGTTCCCTCCTCCATACGGCACCTGCTCCTGGCAGGCCTGGCAGGCAGGGGGCATGCAGAAGAAGGTCATCTCTGGTTTGCTGGGCAGGAACTGAGTTTGCTGGAGGCCCCAGGGCCTGGCTGTTTTTAGGGACAAAGCCTGGAGCCAGAGGTTAGAAAACTCACACCATTCTTCTCAGAGAGCCCACCTAGCCAGCTGAGCACCAGGACCCTGTAAGGCCAGGTTTGCTCCAGGAAGCAGCTCCTCTCGCCCTAGGGCATGCACCAGGAGGCTCTGGAGAGCAACTTCTCTGTGGGCAGCTGGGGGGTCTCACGAGGCAGTAAGACAAGACACCCACCAGCCAGCTCTGTGTCTAGACACTTGATGGTTTAACCGTGCAGTTCGCCCACTGCAGTGTACAACTCATGGGCTTTGGTGCATTCACAGATATGTGCCACCCTCACCACGGGTAATTTTAGAATGTTTTTATCATCCCTAAAAGAAACTGTGCATGGAGCCGGCTATTTTTAAATTAGCAAAGTAATACGTATTCGTGGCACAAAATTCAAAAGGCACCGAAGAGCGTGCAGTCAGAAGAGGCCCCACCCTCACGCCAAGCGGGACCCCTCCCCAGGCGTGTCCCGTGGTGGGTTTCTCTGTCCTCCCAGGGGTAATCCGGACCTACACAGTACATGAGAGTGTGGACTTTATTTCCCCTGCAAACAGATAATGGTAGATTTTGCACAGTTGCACGGGTTTGTCTGCCGCCTGCTCGGTTTCCTCCGGTGGGAGCGTCCTGCCCAACTGCGCAAGCGCGGTGTCACGGAAGGACACGGGTGTGATCCTTTGACCTTACTCATATGTTACTGGTTTTACATATGTGCTTGTGAAATCCCCAAAGGTGGCAGCTCAAGGGGCCACTCAGCCTTGCCTGTCGCTCAGGATACAGGAAAGCCGGCACTGACCGAGCGCTGCCGAGGCGCCCGGTGGCTACACGCGCCCTGGCATGGCACACGTTAGCCCGTCTCTAGGAGGAGCCGCTGTCATCCCCGGTTTGCAGCAAGGCGGGTGAGGAACCCAGTGGTAACTGCTGGTCCTGGGCATCCTGCCTGTAGGTGCTGGAGCGCGGCTGTCCTACTCCCGACGACCCCCCAGACACCCCACGTCCCCTGCACCCTCAGGTTGGAGCTGCTTCAAGGCGGCACTGTCCCGTTCTTAGTGGCTGACCGGTGCCCTTTGTCGGGTGTGGCCGGGCCCATGCGGACGGTGTCAGGGTCCCCCCTGCAAGGCCGGGCCTCGGCCACTCTGACTGCTCTTGCCAAGTGGCCTCCGCAGAGGAGAGTCCGTCTTCCCGCCAGCAGAGGGCCACACGGCAAGCCTGTCCCTGCCAAACTTCTCTCCACCAGTCTAATGCAGGGAATCGTGTTGAAATCTTAAATACTAATTAATTAATTAATTAATTATTAGAGACAGGCTGATGCTCTCCCACCTAGGCTGGGGTGCAGTGCTGCGGTCACAGCTCACTGCAGCCTCCAACTCCTAGGCTCAAGGAATCCTCCCACCTGGGCCTCCCAAAGGGCTAGGACTACAGGTGTGAGCCTTGGAGCCTGGCCTGTATTTCTTTTATGGTGAATGGCATTGAACATCTTTTTTTGTGTGTTTAAGAACATTTGTCATTTTATTTTGTTTAGAAGGGTTTGTGCACGTCCTTTTTACATTGGATTGTTGATACTTTCCCTACTTGTTGGTAAGATCACTTTAGATGCAGAGATGCTAAGGAAATTGGCCCATTGCCTGGGATATGTGTTGAAGATGTTTGTTTCCCAGGGTTTTTGTCTTTTGATT
This sequence comes from Mirza zaza, assembly GCA_008750895.1. NCBI lineage: Eukaryota > Metazoa > Chordata > Mammalia > Primates > Cheirogaleidae > Mirza > Mirza zaza. Next base: position 19,756 of record VSMD01104366.1, read on the forward strand.
TGGGTTATGGTATGTCTTGTCATTCATGCAATGAAATTGTTAATCTTTTATGGTGCCTGATGTCCTTTTGGTCGTGCTCAGAAAGGCCTTCCCTACTCTGATCATAAAAAAACTTCCTTCCACATTCTCTTTCTTAGTGTCCTCGTGCTTTTTGTTTTATGTTTAAATCCTTGAACCTCCTGGGATGCAGTGAGATGTACAGGTGTCCGCTTGTCTCTTTGCTGGTGGCTGCCAGGTGACTTGCACTATGGGTTGCAGCCAGGAGACAGAGACCCTGTGGTAATGGGAACACACGAAGTTCAGTACGTAGGCATGTTAACAGGGCTTGGAATTGACAGGGCATCGGCCGAGGAGAGGGAAAGAGAACTGTAAGGCCTCAGGAACAGTGGGTGGGCCGGGGTGGCGCCCCCAAGGGAGAGCCCCTGGGGCAGAGATCCAGCCGGCTCACCAGCCGGCTGAGACGCCGTGCACTGCCTAGCTCTGGGAGGCACGTTCACATGGCAGATTTACCTACTTACTATCGTAGTTTGGGGGCAAGTGGCAGTACAGTCCCTTGAGAAAGGGGCGCCTTTTTCTGGTAGTGGGGCTGGAGCCCCTCCCTCAGCGTGGTGAGCCCCGTGCATGCGTCAGGGCCGGGCAGGGACACAGAGCCGCCACCTGCGTGTTAGGGATAAGGATGCCATTACTGGGTTAGACTATCTGGTGGTGGCAGGAGGTGTGGGAGTAAAAGTCAGAAGGAGAGTTAGCGGAGAAGTCCCCGGGGAGCCTGGCCAGGTGCTCCCTGGTGCAGGTGGGCATGCCGGGGCCGGGGTATCTCCTGCTGCAGCCTGTCAGCTGGCTGTGACGGGGGCTGGCATAGGAGTCTGGGGACCTTGTCGAAGTGCTGCCTCCACGGCCAAGCGTCTGGGTGTGGGCCTGGGGTCACTGCTGGCCAGCAGGGCTGGTGGCTCTGGGAGTGTGAGGTCACCAGGGCCGAAAGTGCCCCTGTTCTCTGCCGCTCGCTGCAGAGACCTCCAGGGCAGAGCGCTGCTGCCTCCCTCCACGCTGGTCTCACCGCTCTGACCAGAACCGGGCCGGGAAAGGGCTCCTGGGAAGCGGGGGCCAGCGTGGCCCAGCCAGGGCCCCTCCCTGTGAGGACAGCGCATGGCGGGCTGGGGGAGAAGTTGCAGCAGGCGAGGCCCCAGTCACCCCTGCTTGGCTCTCCTCAGATCCTGAACCCGCCGCCATCCCCCGCCACGGACCCCTCCCTGTACAACATGGACATGTTCTACTCTTCAAACATTCCGGCCGCCGCCAGACCGTACAGGTAGGGAGTCCCCGCCAGGGCCCTGCCCGTGCCGTGGCCACGTGGGCTCAGACCAGCCTGGGGAGGGCCCAGCCCACCTCTTGCTCTCCAAGGCACCCTGCTGCCTCCCCCAAAGGAGCCTAGCAGGGATGTGAGCGGTGGCCCTGGGAGGGGCACTTGTGGGCCAGGACACAGCTTTGAGCTGCGGGCCCTGAAGGTGCTACCAGGGGTGTTCCCACGCTGTTGTCCCACTGCCGAGGACTTGGGCTCCAGGGTCCCCCTGTGCTCTCGAATCTGGCCGTGGCCCCTGGCCATCGACACCCCGTCTGGGTGCCTCAGCCCTCGTAGGATAGAATGTGAATGTGGAGGCTGGTGCGGCTCCCAGCCCGAGGGCGTGGTCGTTTCAGGACAATCCCTGCCCGGCCTGACACCAGTGGCCTTGTTGGGGTCACAGACCCGTCCTCCCTGGGATGTGAAGAAGTGGGGTCCAGGTCAGAGCCTGGGGTGGAGCCGGGTGATCCTCCTGACCTTCAACCCCGTGGTCTCAGCCAGCATGTCACATCCCCCAGCAGTACCGGGCCACCCCGCAGGAGCAGTGGTGGGTGGCTGGGTCCACCAGCGCTCTGCCACCCCTGGCCTGGGTCCGGGGGCCGCGGGACCTCCTGAGCGTGGCACCGCCCGCCACCTAGTGGCAACTTCTGGGAACTGCAGCCTGGGCAGCGGCCCACCTCCGTTTCCAGCCCCTCCTATTGGGTCACCACCTGCTCAAGGACCTGCAGTGGCCCCCTAGTGCCTCAGCACCACATCCAGCCACCGCGGCCCACCTCGGGCTGTCACAGTCACAGCAGCCTCATCCGACACCGTCCCCTGGGCTGTCACACCCACACCAGGCAGGCCAGTCCCGCCAGTCGCGCCTGTCCCTTTACCCATGCCACCCTGCCCTGGGCCCCAGGGCTGAGACGTCTTGCCTCCCCATGGTCTGACGTCTCGGCAGCTGGGGTCACCAGGTGTGGGCTCCACCTTCCCGCCCACCGTGAGCCCCGCTGTGCTGGGGCGGGACTGGTAAAACCCACCGAGACCCCAGCCTGGACGGGGCTGTGCGGCCTGACGCGGGATCTTGGGCCGCAGCAGGGCGTGGGCAGCCCCTGGAAGAAGGGCGTTCCGGAGTCAGGTCGCTTTAACCCTAGCTGGGACCGTTCCAGGCCCGTCGGTCTCCAACGTTTACGGGTGATAGTACGGTGAATGGTTGCCTTCTAGGAGCACCTTCTAGGAAGAGCCGGGAACTGTTTCTAGCACTTTCCATGCAGAATCTCCTTTACTCCTCACAAGCCCCCTTTAAATGGGCACTGCTTCATGCCCCCTTTTCATCAGCGAGAAACTGAAGCTCAGAGAGGTCGAGCACATTACTGCCCGCGGTCACCCAGGCAGGCTGCAGAGGGCAACCCCGCCAGGGCCTGGGCGTGGCAGCCCCAAGGTGGAGGTGCAGACACGCCTATGTTAGAGGCAGGGATGTTGAGGCTCAGAGAGGGTGCATGACGAGCCCGGGCCACACAGCAGGTTGGGTCCCAGGTCAGGGCTTTCCCGTCCGCAGCTCCGGGCCCCTGCGCCCAGCAGAGCGGACGTGCACAGGGCCCCCCGAACCCCAGCCCTACTCCTCCTCCGCGTTTGTCTCTTGCAGGCCCTACATCGTCCGCGGCGTGGCTCCCCCGACCACGCCCTGCAGCACGGACGTGTGTGACAGCGACTACAGCGCCAGCCGCTGGAAGGCCAGCAAGTACTACCTGGACTTGAACTCGGACTCAGACCCCTACCCGCCCCCCCCCACGCCCCACAGCCAGTACCTGTCGGCGGAGGACAGCTGCCCGCCCTCGCCCGCCACGGAGCGGAGCTATTTCCACCTCTTCCCGCCCCCTCCGTCCCCCTGCACGGACTCGTCCTGACCTTGGCCGGGCCACCCTGGCCTCTCTGCGCCCCTGTAAATAGTTTAAATATGAACAAAGAAAAAAATATATTTTATGATTTAAGAAATAAATATAATTGGGATTTTAAAAACGCAAGAAATGTGAACAGTGATGGGGGTGGGCAGGGCTGGGAAAACTTTGTACAGTGGAGAAATATTTATAAACTTAATTTTTTTAAAACCTAACTGCCATTCTTTTGTGCCCTGTGTGCGTTCAAGTTGCGTGTCCCTGTGGAGCAAACGCTGAGCCCGGGACTGAGGTCAGCGCCCTGAGCTTTTCCTGCGTGAGGGTCCCTCTGTCGGGTTCCCCCAGGGAAGGGCTGGGACCCCCGCAGGGCCTGGCACGCTCCCTAGGAGGCGCCCTTGGTCCGGAAGACAGGGCAGGCTGCGGGGACTCGTGGATGGCTCTGCCGTTGCTGTCCTCAAAGTCTTAGCAACGTTGGAGAAAGGGCCCTGCATCTTCACGTTGTACAGGGCCTGCACATGATGTGCCTGGGCTTTGGGCTGTTCCCAGGCCAGTCCTGGCTGCCCTGTGACCGCTTGTGTGCCGGCCCAGGGCTGCTGCCCATGGCAAGAGCAGGGGCTGCCTCTGTGCCGACCCCCCTGGGTGGGCGGCAGAGCCCCCCATGCCAAGCTGCACTTGCCCAGGCAGGAATGGACTCCCGGTCCTCGGTCCCGTGGGGCAGTCGGCCTGCTGTGCGCCCACCCCGGGCGGTGCTGCAGAAGACAGGCAGAGGCCGGGCCTCCAGGGCGTCCCTAGACTGTGGAAGGAGACAGAGCGGAGTCGCGTGGTGAGGCCGCTGGGCTCCCGAAAGCCAGGCAGGAGCTGCCGTCTTCAGAGGGCGGGGAGGAAATGCGCAGAGCATCAGCCAGGGAGGTTCTGAGCCCAGTGAGAACGCTGGTGGGAGGTGAGCTTGTTGCCGAGTGCAACTCCACTTAAGGGTCAAAATACAGGGCTGGGCGCACTGGCTCAAGGTCCCAGCACTCCGGGAGGCTGAGGTGGGAGGGTTGCTTGAGGCCAGGAGTTAGAGGCTGCTGTGAGCTGTGATGATGCCGCTGCACTCCAGCCTGGGCGACAGAGCAAGAACCTCTCAAAAAAAAGAAAGAAAAATACAAGGATCTGGAAGAAATGCCTCGAGTGCGCCTCCAGGCTTCCCAACGGGACCCTGAACATGACCCAAGGCCAGCAGCTGAGGGAGAGGAGTCTTGTGCACGACCAACTGCCAGGTGTCCTCCACGGTGGGAGGAGCCCCGAAACACGCGGGGACCCTGATGACCGCTCTACCAGGGGACAGCTGAGGAATGTGTGACACGCCCTCGGGAGTCACCACCCCTGCCCCGACTGCCCAGGAGTCCCCTGAGGTGAGGGGCCAGCACTGGCAGCGATGGAGACGGCCGACTTGCCGGCAGGGAGAGCAGACGACGGGCGGGGACCTACGCCCCGGCCCCTGTGCAGACGGGCGCTGCGCCCACCCGGCCCATCTGGTGCCGAGCGGCCCTGGTGAGGATTCTGTGAACTAACGTCTGTGCAAAGGCCCTACTCAGCGGAGTGTCTGGCTCCAGTAGCAGGTCCTTGGCAATTGGAAGCCGTGACCTATTATTAAAGCTTGCAGAAGTGACAGACGAAGTCACACTGCTAAGACCAGCAGAGCTAGAGGGGCACCCAAGCTCCTAGGCCCCAAGACTGGGTCTCCTGCCACCTGCCGCAGAGCTGCCTGTGGGGCGCTGGTCTCCCAAGCACTCAGGGCTCCTGATCTGCCAGGTTGGGCCACATACCCCGAGGTGCTTGTGATGGCACAGGTGTCAGCCTGAATAACCCAGTGGAGGCCAATTTTGACTCAGAAGCAGCAGCTGCATCATGAGGGTTCTCCCATGAGCGCCCCTACTCTGCCCAGCCAGACATCCCGTCTGACAGTGCCTGCCAGGGGTCAGGGCAGGAGTGGCCTGGGCTGCTGGCCCTGGCGCCCGTGTGGGCCCGGGGAGGGCGGGTCACCCTCTGCACGAGTCACCTCCCCCATCTTCCCTGGAGCCATCGCATGGCTAGGGGTGCCATTCCGGTGGCCAGAGGCCTCTCTGCTGGACCCTTCCTGCCCACACCATTGGCTAGGGGGAGTGAGGAGCCAAACTCTAGGCCGCCTACTACATGCCAAGTAAATCCATTAGCTTCCAGTAAGCACCTACTGCATGTAGAGCCTTGCACTTAAGCCACTTACACGCATGGAGACCCAGCATGTAAGTCAGGTGTGGCCCTTCCCTTGAACGCGATCCAAATCCAGAGATACGGGGCAGTTTCCAAAGCCATGGGGGAAGCCTAGCACTGAGAGGCCCTGGAGCCAGACAGGGCATTGTATTCAGACGGGAAGTCAGGGAGGGCTTCCTGGAGGAGGCCCTGTCTGAGCTGTGTCTTCAATGAGGGGGTGAGATTAACCTGGCTTATTTAAACTTCACAACAGCCCAGCTAGGTAGATATATGTAGTTGAGGAAACTGAGGCTTGGATAAAAAGAAGCAAGGCCAGAATTGCTTTCATTCATTTAATCATTCCTTTATCCAATTAATGTTACTAACTGCCTACCGGGTGCTACTCGATGTGGCCGAAAGGGCTTCCATCTTCCCTCCAAACCCTCCCCCTCCACAGTGACAGCCACTACTCCCCAAGTCTCTGTCACCCCTCACTGAGCCCGGTAATGGGCTCCCTCCCAGCCAACCCCAGCAGAAGGGGCCCTTTGCTCAGCTCAGCCACACCCGGCCCCTCCCAGGATGGGTGTGGGAGCTTCCTGCCTGCCCCGGCCACTGACGCAGCACCTCTCCCTCCCGGGCTGTTGAACAAAGTCCATGTGGCCAGGTCTTGGGCATTTCCCCTGCCGGCCAGCCCACCGGGGACCTGGGTGTGGCCACTGTGGGAGGTCTTGTCCCTGAGAAATCTGGTGGTCAGGAAATTGGGTGGGGCTTGGGTCCCACTCAGCCTCTGCAGGGTTCCCTCTCTTGGGTCATGTGGCTAGATCTTCACTGTACGGGGACCGCCTCTTGGACGTGGCTCTCAGATCAGAGGCTGTGGCCCCACGAAGGAACCCCTTCCTCTTGGGGTCTTCTCTCAGATTCCCATACCTCTACCTCTTTCCCCTCCTGCTGATGGCCCAGCCTCCCTTATGGGAAGGAGCCTGTTGAGGGACTCTTCGGGCTCCTTAGTCCAGCCCCTGGGCATCCCTGCTGACCCTGTGCTACCGTCGCCCTTGCTTCAGCCTGTCCTTTCTAATGTGTGGGCCACCCTTCTCCTGCCCTGGCTCCCAGGTTCTGAGCACAGACCCCAAGTGCCCCTGCCTGCCTTCTACCTCTGCAATTCCCCCGTGGGCACCCCAACCCTGTCCTCGCCAAGTGCTCACTCCCCGGCACGCCCTCCCCCCTGCCCCAGGCTACCTGCCTACGGGCCCCTCCCTAACCCTCTGCCCAAGCACCCCAGCTGGCTGCACCCTGGCCTGTGCTCCTCACTGGGGGTGTGGCCTTGGGTGAGGCTTCTCGCTTTTCTGAGCAGCAGGTCAGTGTGAGCAACACCTGCCCTGGTTTGCCCCTCCCTAGAGGCTGGGACCTGTCACAGCACAGGTACAGCTTGGCAGGTACAGTCGTCCCTCCGTATCCGTGGGAGATTGGCTGTAGGCCCCCCAGGATGCTCAAGCCCCTTATATAAAATGGTGTACACGCCTGTAATCCTAGCACTCTGGGAGGCCGAGGCGCATGGGTCATTTGAGCTCAGGAGTTCAAGACCAGCCTGAGCAAGAGCAAGACCCCGTCTCTACTAAAAATAGAAATAAATTAATTGGCCAACTAAAAATATATAGAAAAAAATAGCCGGGCATGGTGGCGCATGCCTGTAGTCCCAGCTACTCAGGAGGCTGAGGCAGAAGGATCACTTGAGCCCAGGAGTTTGAGGTTGCTGTGAGCTAGGCTGACGCCACAGCACTCTAGCCCGGGCAACAGAGTGAGACTGTCTCAAATAAATGAATGAATGAATGAATGAATGGCACAGTCCTGTGTCACTTAATGCTGGGGATATGTTCCGAGAAAGGCATCATTAGGCAATTTAACCATTGTGTGAACAACCTAGAGTGCACTTACACGAACCTAGATGGTAGAACATGCAGCACGTCACTGCTGAATACGGTAGGCACAGGGACACAGTGGTAGATAGTTGTGTATCTAAACACACCTCAACAGAGACACAGTACAGGAAAAATACAGTATAATCTTACAAGACCACTGTCACACATGGCATCCGTCACTGGCTGAACCATCCTCACTCAGCGCATGACAATACGTGCATATACCCTACACACATCCTCCTGTATACTCTAAATCAGGCGTCCTCAACTATGGCCCGAGGGCCACATGCGGGCCGCCGAGGACATTTATCTGGCACTCTGGGTGTTTTTGCTGCCGCTGCCTGTCCTGCTTAGCAGCCGACTGGTCCCAGGCCCACAGTGTGCACTCTCCAATGGTCTGAGGGACAGCGAACTGGGCCCCTGTTTAAAAAGTTTGAGGACCCCTGCTCTAAATCATCTCTAGGTTACTTATAATAGCTAACACAATGTAAATGCTATGTAAATAGTTGCTGTACTATATTAAACAACTGGTTGTTTTTATTGTATTGTTATTTATTTACTTATTTCTTTTTGAGATCTTACTCAAAGGGGTCTTACTGAACTGGTCTCAAACTCCTGGCCTCAAGTGATCCTCTCACCTCAGCCTCCTGAGTAGCTGAGATAACAGGCGTGTGCCACCATGTCAGGTGTATTATTTATTTTTATTTTTTTGTCAAGTATTTTTGATCTGGGGTTGGTTGAATCCTCGGATATGGAACCTGCAGATACAGAGGGTCAAACTGGGGTGGGGAACCTGCAGCCTTAAGGCCATCTGTGACCTTCTAGGTCCCTGAGTGAGTGTGGCCTTTTGACAGAATCCCAACTTTACAGAACAAATCCTTTTATTAAAAGGGGTGCAAGCAGAGAAAGATGGAGCTTTTCTTGCCTTCTCTGGTGCTTAAAAAAGAACAATCTTGAAGTGAGGAGGCCGCAGGTCCTCCACCCCTGAGTGGGGGTGATGCTGCCGTTCTGGAACTAAGGGCAACGCATTCCTTCTAGAGAGTCTCCTCCAGAGACAGGCTCTGCTGGGCGCAGCAGGTGCACACGCCCAGAGACCCAGCGCCCAGGCCCAGCGAGGTGGGGCGGCGCAGGCCGACCGCGGGCTGTGCAAGGGTGGGGCTGGGGGTGCAGAAGGACGCCAAGCTGCTGGAAGGCAGCCAGGTGCCCGCCTCTGCAGGTCCTACCCCCATTCCCCCCATCCTCAGGGGACCACCTCCGCCACTTTCCCCCGGGGGTCTGGGGAAGCCACACGGTAGGCATGCTGCGTCCTCTTTGAGCAGGAGCGCCTGTCCCTGGCCGCGCCAGCGCCACTGGAGCCAGCGTGGGGGACACCTGCCTCTCCAGTGCCCCAAACCTCACCTTGGGGTCTCCGTGCTGGTTTCCCTCTCTGACAGCTCGACCCAAGAGCTCGCGCCTCTGTCCTCTCTGTCCCGGGAGTGAAGCGACTGTCTGGCCTACTGTCTGTCACCTCGTGTTTCCCAGGTCCCTGGGGCCCCCGGGCCGCAGCGCGGGCACATACCTGGCGCTCTGCAAAGGGCGCGCCCCAGGTGTGCGGTTCCGCAGCGGCCTCGGCTCCGTCGCCGTCGCCGTCGCCGTGTCGCCGGGGGCTGACCCGGTGTGTCCCTTCCCCGCCTGCTGCTGCTAACTTCTGCCCTCGTGTCGGTTCCCTCGGGACTCCAAGAAGCGCCGCGAGTCCACGTGGAAAGTCGGTTATTAGTGGGGAGGCACAAGGTGGGCTATCTTGGTGCCCCCGACCGGCGGGGGCGCGGAAGGAGGAGCCCAGACGGGCATTTAGGAAGCTGGTGTGTGAATCCTGCCCCCCAGGACAAAAGGGGTGCCCCCTCTCCCCTCGACAAGCGCATTTATCTTACCTCTCACTAGTGGATCACAAGCTAGGGACACTCAGGGACTCCTCATCTTGACCCCCACTTCCGGCGCAGCCACCCGATTATTCAGGTAAAGGGCCACCACCAGCGACCCCTCTCACAAAACTGGGCCGTGGAGAATGCGGGCATCGATCCCGCTACCTCTCACATGCTAAGCGAGCGCTCTACCATTTGAGCTAATTCCCCAGCTTGGGGCCACTTCCGCCGCCGGCACGCATTGTGGCACACGTCATCACCGGTTTCCTCGAGGCCCTCAGCTCCGCCAGGCCGGCCGTCCCGCTACCCCATTGGTTTCCTTGCAGCTCTGGCTCCATGGCCATGATTGGTTTTGCTCAATATAGCTTTAAAAGCATTGGCCACTTGGATTGGTGGTCTGAAGCGTCCGTCAAGCAGACGCCCTGCTGTTGCTACGGCGTAGGGGGATCCTACTAGGTTTCTCCCGGTTTCTGATTTGTTTCTCAGTCTCCGGGTCCTAGAGGTTCCGGATCCTTCAAGTCCATGGGAAAAGAACGCGCCCCTCGCGCTTGACTGATTAGGCCTGTGAGCCAATCGGAGTGGATGCAAGGGAGCCGCTGGGCGATCCAATAGGTTGCAGGGGGCGAACGAGGGAGTCCAATGAGCGTGGGGCTGGGGGCAGGGGCGGGTCACGATTGGCTGCGAGGTGGCCGGAGGGAGGGGGGAGGAACTCAAGGCCTGCTTGATACGTCCGCCATTTTGGGCGCTTGGCTGATGGTGTCGGTGAGCGCGTTTCCCGCCTGAGCGCAACTAGCGGCGGGTCGTGGGCACCTTCAGGTAATGAGGGGGGCGGCGGGGCAGGCCGCAGCGCGGGGTGCGCCGGGCGCGCGGGCGGGCGGCGGGGCCGCTCCGCCTGGGCCTCGGCGGCGCGGGGAGAGAGCGTCCCGTCCCCTCTCCCCTCCCCCCCGGAATTCGCTGCTCCGCGGGCCCGGGAGGCGCGGCGCCCTGTCCCCCCCGGCCGCTCCCCGCTCGCTCCTGTCAGCTCGGGGCCCGGCGGCCCGGGCGCCGGCGGCGGGACGCGGCCCGGGCGGCGAACTTTGCGCCGCGCTGACGTCCGCGGCCTTGCTTGGCGGCGGGGCGGGCCGGCGAGACGCGCCCCTGCCCGGGCTCCGGCTCCAGCCTCTCCGCCCCGCCAGCCGCAGCCCGCAGCGTCGCCCACCGCCCCGGCTCGGGCCCCGGCCCCGCTCCCGCCGGGCCTGCTGGCGGCCGGCTCCCGGACGACTTCCCCGGGGCCTCGGGGAGCGTTGTCAAGTTGAGGCGGCAACTCGTAGAGATCCCTGAAGGCCATTGTTGGACTCTTCTCCGGGAAACAAGTTTTGTGGGTTTCTGTTAGTTCGCCGCAGAGTCATCAGAATACGCGCAAACCAGTTCGGAGTCTTTCAGTAGCCTGCCCAGTGATCTTTTCAGCTCCGGTGCTGTGGCTCGGACGCAGACTTGGTCTCAAATGCTGCCTCCCTGGTGTACTGGAGCCAGAGAGGTGGTCCTTCTTGGGGCTTAAAGTACCTCCCTCTTAAAGAAGCCCATTCTCTCTCAACTTGGAGGTGTTTCTTCCTGAGGGCTTGCTTGCTTTCATCACATCTTGGACTTCCAGTTGTAGGTGGACGCGATGAGTCCTTGGCTGTATCTCCGTGCCCTAACGTTTCGACCTCATGACTTAATGTCATTTTTCTAAAGGTGCTTAACATTTTCTCTGTGGGGAGGGATGTTTTGCTTTTATGGGAGAGTGGACCTGGTAGTTGTTTCCTTTCATTCTCACAGCACTTGTTAATGGTGATACTGTTCCACTTTTGCGAGTGTGAAGTTTACTTTGATTTTGTCTTCAAGGTCATGTTGTAGATAGGCATCAAGTGGGATAGGGAGTCCAGATTTCCAGCCATTGAAATGTGCCTCAGCAAATGTATGATACCTGGTTTGTGGTGGTGGTTTGAGTTTTCTTTACTCTGGAGTTAGACTGCCTGGATTCAGATCTTGGCTTGACCACTTTCTAGCTCTGTGACCTTGGGCAAGTGAGTTTCTCTGTTTCCTTTGTAATGCGGGAATCATAATAGTGTCTACCCCCGTAAATTTGTTAGAACAAATGAGTTAATGCATGTAAAGCAGATAGAACCGTGCTTGGCACATAGAATCAGCTTAGTAATTAGTGGCTATTGTTACTAACTTAAATTCGATTTTTAAGTGTTTGGATACTATTGAGAAGTCAAGTGAGTGTTTAAGCCCCGTGTCTTGGTGACTTTTTTAGAAAGCTTTGTGTATTTAAGAGTTATTTGGGCTGATAAAGTGAACTGGAAATTATTTTTTCAGGAGCAAAGTTGTTGAATATTCATTTAATTACATACATTTGATAGAGTAATTAGTGGTGCTACCTCAGAATGTTTTGTTTAAACTAGGTTAAATACAGAAAAGTCTGTCGGCTTAAGTAGGACTCTGTTACTCATGTACTTTTGGCGACTACTTCTTGGGTTTGATTGGCCCCCAAATCCATAACTTGAGGGTTTCTTAGTGTACTCCTTGTTGTTATTGAAGATTGAAAGGATACTGTGTATTTTGATATACTTCAGCAAAGATAGTTTGGGAAATAGCTGTTGTCCTGGATGAATGCTTTGGAAGCTATTCTGCACTTCATTATGTCTGGTCAGGGAGTCTGGAATATTCAACAAAATGCTATTCACTCATACATAAACGCAGTCTTTTAAGGCCTACCCTGTGCTGTTCGCCATGGTTCATGAAACCATGCTTGCGCTTCCCTTGGTATTACTGTATTTGCTTGGGACTTGGCTTGCTAAGTTGCTCTGGGGAAGTGTATTTTGACAGACTTAGTCTTACGTAGAAATGAGCATCTTGCTGGTGGAACTTAAGGTCGGGAAGAAGATCGTTTTGGATTTAAAAGACTTTAACTTTTGTGTAAAGTATGGAAAACCAAATTAAATGAACAGAAATTTGGTATTTTCAATCAACTAATTGAGAATTTGAGAGTAAGCCTGTAGCTAAGCAGAAAATGAATATTAATAAAATTAAGATAGGGTGAGGTTGCTTAGCTTTTTAAGTTAAGTTTTTGCATCTATTTAGTATAAAGATAAATGTGATAATGTGCTTATTACAAGCAAGCATCTCTTAAAACAGTGTTTGTCAGGATCAGTATTCAGTTTGTTTCTAGGATAAACTTGTATCTTGCTGTTTTATGTTTTTGGTATTTGAGAGGCAGCTCCTGTGTGTGTGTTTGTGTGTGTATTGGTCTAAAGTTTTTACAATATTTTACTACACTTAAGAAGAGTAAATGTTAGTGAAAGCGAAGCTCCTCTATCTGTTCAACTAAAGCTCTGTGTTGAGTTATTATAAAAAGCACAAGAGTCTGCTTTGGTCCTCATAAGTCAAGATCTAAGCCCCATTGGCTAAGTAGTGTTAGCTAGTTTTTCTCAGGATGTGCTGAAAAATAGACCTGGCCTCTTGGCTTTAAGCAGTGTTCATATTTCTTCCCTTTCTTTCTTTCTTTCTTTTCTTTTTTTTCTTTAAGAGACACAGTCTAACTCTGTCACCCAGGCTGGAGTGCAGTGGTAATCATAGCTCACTGCAGCCTTGAACTCCTGGGCTCAGGTGATCCTGCTGCCTCAGCCTCCTGAGTAGCTGGGATTAAAGCTACAGCATGTGCCACCACACTCTAAAATAATATGTTTTATTTTTTTTAGATATGTGCTCACACTGCATTGCCCAGGCTAGTCTTGAACTCCAGGCCTCAAGCAGTCCTCCTGTCTTGGCCTCCAGAGTTGCTGAGATTACAGGCGTGAGCCACCACATATGGCTTCCTTTCTTAACAGAACTTCAAATGATTTGATTTTGATTTATTCTAGATCAGGGATTCTCAGCTGGGGGTGACCACTCCTCCAAATGTTTGGCAGTCTGGAGTCTTTTTTGCTTCTTACACCTCTGGGGATGGCTAGTGTGCTTCTAGAGGATAGAGGCCAAGGATACTGCTAAACATCCTACATTGTGGAATCTCGCCCTCCCAAACAACAAAATTATTCAGCCCCAGATAACAACAGTGTTGAGTTTGAGAAACCCTGCTCTAGATGAATGCTAGACTGGCCTGCATTGGAATCATTTGATATACTTTAAGACCATGGAAGTTGGACTCCACTTTTGGACATTTGTGGTGGGATTGAGAATCTATTTTTAAAAAGTTTCCTAGGCCAGGAGTGGTGGCTCACGCCTGTAATCCTAGCACCCCAGGAGGCCTAGGAGAGCAGATTGCTCGAGGTCAGGAGTTTGAAACCAGCCTGAGTGAGACCCCGCCTCTACTAAAAATAGAAAGAAATTAATTGACCAACTAAAAATATATATGCAAAAAATTAGCCGGGCATGGTGGCACATGCCTGTAGTCCCAGCTACTTGGGAGGCTGAGGCAGTAGGATCTCTTGAGCCCAGGAGTTTGAGGTTGCTGTGAGCTAGGCTGATGCCATGGCACTCACTCTAGCCTGGAGAACAAAGTGAGACTCTGTTTCAAAAAAAAAAAAAAAAAAAAAAAAGCTTCCTAGACAATACTGACGTGCAGCTGGGTTTGGGAGCCACTGTTCTAGACCATAGATTTTAGGGATGGTTTATGAGTTAAAGGATCCTTCTGGTGATCTGTGAACTCTGTCTTTGCAGTACCTAAATCCTGCATCGGAGATTATTAGTAGTGGGCAGAGATGGTGTACTTAACATAATTTTTCAGGTGTCTGAAGACTGAAGTTTTTAAAAAATATATTAAATAAATTGATTTCATAAAGTAATTTAGAAACTTTTTTTTACCTTTACCTCATGAAAATATGTTACCTTATCATGCAGAATCTTAGCAGAATTCCTACCTATTTAGTTTGCTTCTGTGCTGAATAACCTTATACTACTGTAAGTTTTGAGTTTTGTATCTTTTGCCCTCATTTTTCAGTCAACTCAGTTGTTTTTAGTTGCCAGCTTCAAGTTTTTTTATTTTTAATTTTTTTTAAATTATTTTTTGATGAAGACCTACCTATTCCCAGAGAATTAGCTCTGGATCAGTTTACCAGTTCTGCCCTTGCAGGGCAGGAGAAGCATATGGTATGCTCAACCTTTAAGGGGGACCCTTCTGTGCCCTGGACACTGGGTCCAAATGGGAGTATTGTTACCTCCTGGGGAGATGAGGTGCAGTGCGAGAGAGAAGGGGGAGAGATCCTTTTCTTGCTCATACTTAAAATCTAGATTATCTAGTTTATTAAATGGAAAAATGTTAGTATGAAAACTTATACAAAATTTCAACAACTAAATGTTAGTATCTGGACATATAAAAGACAGAAGATCACAGACGCGTTTTCTGATTCTTGACCCTGAAATTCAGTCTGTGGCTATGTTGAGAACTACAGGAGACCCCGTCTACTTCTGATCTTCATTTACTTGATGAGCATATATATTGAGTCCTTACTCTGCCAGGAACTGTATTAGGGATTTACTGGTGAACAGGCCCTTAAGGATTTGCTGTCTAGAGGGAGAGGCACGCAATTACAAAAGAGACCAATTGACAAAGCTTGTTAGAATTGTACATGTGTAAGTGAGTAGTTCTTAGAGGCCTTGGAGGAAAGCTGTTTTCTAGTTGGTTGGCTTATTTGTTTAAACTTTGGGTGGTGGAGAGCTCAGAAGTTTTGCAAAAGAATAAAATAGTTATACTTTTGTTACTCATTTGTACTAAATGGTTACCTTGACTTGCCTCCTTAGTTTGAGGTTTTTAAAAAAGCAATGCTGGGCTGGGCTGGCCCGCCCCCCCTTCCCACCCCCCCATTGACTAACTAAAAATATATATATAAAAAATTAGCCGGGCATGGTGGTGCATACCTGTAGTCCCAGCTACTTGGGAGGCTGAGGCAGTAGGATCGCTTGAGCTCAGGAGATTGAGGTTTATGTGAGCTAGGCTGACGCCATGGCACTCACTCTACCCTGAGCAACAAAGTGAGACTCTGTCTCAAAAAAAAAAAAAGCTATGCCATTCTTCCCATGCTGGTGAAGCTGTTTTGTCATGACAGATAAGATTGGTGTTTATTATTTATTATTCCATACACGTTGGTTTCCTTCCTTCCTTCCTCCCTCCCTCCGAAAAAGTCTCACTCTGTTGCCCAGGATAGAGTGCTGTGGCGTCAGCCTAGCTCACAGCAACCTCAAACTCCTGGCCTCAAGCAATCCTCCTGCCTCAGCTTCTCGAGTAGCTGGGACTACAGGCATGTGCCGCCATGCCTGGCTAATTTTTTCTATATATTTTTAGTTGGCCAATTAATTTCTTTATATTTTTAGTAGAGATGGGGTCTCGCTCTTGCTCAGGCTGGTTTTGAACTCCTGACCTTGAGTGATTCTCCCACCTCGGCCTCCCAGAGTGCTAGGATTATAAGCATTAGCCACTACACCCGGCCCATACATGTTGGTTTTCATCAGTCAAATTTGAAACACTGACTCTGTGGTTCCAGACTCATCAGAGGCTTGATGTAGGTTCTTGCTAAATATCTTGAAACATCCTTGAAATGGATGTGCATTGAGTGGGAATGGGTTTTTTTTGTTGTTTTTTCTGCTGCAGTGTGGATCTAGGTTGCCTGGAGATTTGTTTTTGTGACCTTTTGACTTTGGCTTAGATTTAGTTGTCATGGAGCCCCCTTTCTTCCTCCCATCCCCTCTGTTCTGTTTTACTGGGAGGAAGATCGTTACTAGTCAGATCAATACTCAGTTTATTTCAGCTTTTGAAAGATTATAGACTGACATCTGGATACCAGATAGATTGGGTAGGTGGTAAAGAAATGAGTAAAGGGGCATCTGGCAGTATGTGAAAATGCTTCTTACCTCTCTGTCTAGCTAGGACATTTTCATGTCACAGACTTGACCAAGAGCTGGCTTTACCCCTAGTAGAGGCTGTTTACTACCTTAGTAGAGGCTGGTCAGTGTTGACCTGTTTTAGATGTACTGGTGAAGAAGTTGACTGAATTTATACAATTAAAGTTTGGTAGGTTCTGAACATCTTTTCACAGATATAAGGAGGCTCTGACTTTGTACTTCTCAGCAACTGTGGAGAAAACTAGGGTATTATTAGTTCCAAAATTTCTTATAGTGGGTGTATATATTGATTTGAAATGATTTGTACACCCCAGAGGTTTACTGCCATGAAATCTGATGGCCCAAAGGAAAGATGAATGAAAGGTTGTTTTTAGGAACATTGGAGAGCAGAACTAAAAAGGCTGCAGAAATAGGAGTATGACTGAAGATTGAGTTAAACTTGGAGGAAAACTGTGTGGGATTGCTAGTTTGAACCTGGGGCTCTCTCTACCTGGATTAAATCTGAGCAAGAATACTGGTGGTGGACACACTTTGAGAAAAAGAGAATGGATAGCTTGCCTGTGACCACATTGCATTCTGAGACCCTAATCAGGGCAGATTACACTACCCACTAAGGCATGCTCCATGGTTGGGTGGTGAAATTGGCTGGGCTTTTAGCCCCCAGATTGGGGCAGTGGCAGAAAGAAAATTAACTAGTTTTGCCTTGATTTGTTGTTTGGGGCTTCCTTTCATTAGAAGTCACAGTTTTAGACTGGAAGAGAACTTAGAGGTCATTGATTCTTAGAGAAAAATTTAGGCCATTTGGAAGAATGGACCCAGAGGCAGTGGAGAAATCTCAGTTCCTGGTGATTGTTTAGCGTTGTGGTGGCCCCAGTAGACCACAATTTTAGGTGCTATTTGTTTCTAGAGTGACATCACAGCTGGATCTTACTGAGAGTTAAGCATAAATAGTTAGCTTCTGAATTGTTTCTTTTTTTTTTTTTTTGAGACAGAGTCTCACTTTGTTGCCCAGGCTAGAGTGAGTGCCCGTGGCGTCAGCCTAGCTCACAGCAACCCCAAACTCCTGGGCTCAAGCAATCCTGCTGCCTCAGCCTCCCAAGTAGCTGGGACTACAGGCATGTGCCACCATGCCCGGCTAATTTTTTTTATATTTATTAGTTGGCCAATTAATTTCCTTCTATTTATAGTAGAGATGGAGTCTCGCTCTTTCTCAGGCTGGTCTCGAACTCCTGAGCTCAAACGATCCGCCCACCTCGGCCTCCCAGAGAGCTAGGATTACAGGCTTGAGCCACCAGGCCGGCCTTAATTGTTTCTTTATGGTGGCAGTAGGTATCAGTTTTTTGTCACTATGTAGTAGATGAGGGGACAGTGTCTCTTGGTTTCCTTTTGTTGACATAGAGATACACTTTTTGAATGACTTCCCCTTTCTCCCTTCCATTGTGATCGTCTTGTTCTTGCTTTATTATACCCTTAGATGGATTTAACAAACTATTTGGCACCTATCACAGCCATGGTATTTTGCTGTTAAGGGAGTTTTCACAGATTAGTACCTGGTCTGTATCCTCAATTCAGACTATATTGTGGTGGTCAAGAGTGTACAAAGTCCAAAATAGCTGAATTCTGGCTCACACATTTTGCCAGCTGTATGATCCTGGCACTGGCTGACATCTCTGTTCCATAGTGTCTTTTTTTGTGAAATGAATATTAAATGTAAACTGTTTAGCACAGTGTCCAGCACAGATTAATATTTATATTATTATTATTGATCTTCTTTTCAATAACAATAAAAATAAGGACAGAAACAACTGTAAGGTACAGTGAATTACCTGAAGGAGAGAAATGAAATATTATGGGATCATAGAGCTTTGAGGGCTAATTAGCTGCTCTGGAGAAGTACAGGGTGATGGTGCTTGGGGTGAGGAGATATGGTAGAGTTAGTGTTTATGTGCATATTTTTTCCCTCCAAAGTTGGATTATATCTGTCTCATGTACAAAAATGTGATAATGTGAACATTTATGTAAATAAAACAGATATAACATAATCCTTTCTTTGGCTAGAATAGAGATCATAAATTTGAGGTTTGCAGTTTGCTTTCTAAAACAGTCGTCTTTAAAATCTGTTTCTTTCTGGCACCCAAGACATTATAAAGGTAGTTTCATTTGCTATGGAGTCTCACATGTTATATAGAACCATATTTTTCACCATACTGTGGATAATCACATATGCCTTGAAGGATCAATGTATGTTAACAGATGATTGGATCTTTTTGATTTTGCACTTAATTTCTTTACGAATTCCACATTATAGCCAGACAACTGTATTGAGGGTCTGTAAATTTTTCCTTTAAAGGGTTAGTTAGTAAATATTAATAGTTTAGGCTTTGCAGGCTAAAAGATTTCTGCAACTACTCAACTCTGCCTTTGTGATGTGAAAACAGCCATAGCCAATATGTAAACAAATGAAGGTGGCTGTCTTCCAGTAGAACTTTACTTACAAAAACAGGCAGAGGGCTGAATTTGGCCGATGGAACGTAGTTTGCCAGTGCCGGCTCTAATCTATTTTTTATTTGAACTTTTAATGAGATATATTGAAAGAGTATATATCGGTATGCGTATAGATATTGTTAAACATTAAAACTGGCAATTGCATACCACTAACCAGCATCAGAAATAGAATGTTGCCATACCTTTGGCTCCCTGTGTGCCCTCCTCTGACCATTTCCCTCTTTCTGACTGCCCCCATGTATCATTGTCCTGCCTTGCTTTGTGATACTGCCACCTATGAATGTACCATTATATAACTTCAGTTTTACATGTCCTTAAACTATGTAAGTTGAATCATTTTATTCTGTCTTTTCTTTTCCCGCGCTCACATTGATTTTGAGATCCATTTATTCAAATGTTTGAGTACTTTTTATGTCTTAGGCACTGTTCTAGTGCCAGGTATGTTAGTAGTGAATGAAGGGGATGAAAGTCCCTGCCCTTATGGACCTTACATTTTGGTGGAGGAAGACAGTTAACAGTAGCTATATGGTAATACAAGCAGAGAGAAAAGCAAAGCAGGGAAGTGGGTGCATGGGTGAGGGGGCTGTTTGCAGATTGAGGTACAGTGGTCAGGTTAGGCCACTCTGATAAGGGGCCTTTGAACAGAAGGAAGTAAGGGAGCTAGCCACAGGGCTAGGGAGTGGAGGAGCATTACAGCCTCCAGCAGGACAAGGTGCTAAGAAGGGAGTGTGCCTGCTGTCTTGAGGGACTGTAGAGAGGCCAGTGTGAGGAGAGTGGGTGGCTGGGTTTGGGGGTTGATGGTAGGTCACATAGGCATTGTTAAGATTTTATCTTTCTCTTGGTGAGAAGGGAAGTCATTTTGTATTTTGAGCAGAGGTGTGACATGATCTGGTTTCTAAGAGTCCCCTGAAGCTATGTTAAGAATAGCTGTCCCTGTGCTGTTGAAAGGGGCTAGAGGCTATGGCAGTGATCCAGCAGAGCACTAATGGCAGCTTGGGCTGAAGGGGAACAGGGGTGGTAGTGAGAAGTGGTTAGATTCCAGGTCCTTCTTGGAAAGGGAGAACAGACTGGATTTGCTGGCAGATTGGACGTGGGCGTAGAGAGGAGTGAAGGATAATACCAGGATTTTTGCTTGCTGTGGGAGTTGCCATGTATGAAGAAAGGGAAGACTATGGGAGGAGCAGGGTGTGGAAGTAAGATCAGGACTTGGGTTTTAGACGTGTTCAGTTGTGAAGCTTTTAGAGAGCAGACTGGAGATTTGTAGGACTGAGACATCTGGAGTTCAGGGGAGAGGTCTGGGCTGCATATAGAAATGTGAGAGTCTCCTGTGTTTAGATGGCACTTAAGAGTCCGGAGGTTGAGTGAGAGCATTGCAGGAGTGAGGCCCCAAGTCAGGAGGTCAGGAAGGAGCAGCCTCTGAGGAGGAGGAAAACCAGGTGAGAGTGGCATCTTTGAAGCCAGGGGAAAATATTTTCTTCGAGGAGGGAGTGAGATCCTCTCCCAAATGCTGCTATTGTAAGGTAAAGTGAGATAATGGCCAAGACCCATCCCATGGCTTTGGCAGCACAGAATTTATCGATGTCTTTGACAAGAAATTCCAATGTGGTGGTGTGAGAAAAGCCTAGAAGGGAGCATTTATGAAAGACTGAGAGAAGAGGAAGGCACATAGAGAAAACTCTGTTACGGGGATTTGCCACAATGATGAAGGGAGATTTGGGATTCTGTGGTTTTGTTGATATGGGAGAAATTACAGCATTTTTGTAATGTTGGTGGGAGAATGAACAGCTTGAAAAAGCAGGAGAGGTGACCGTTCCTTGCCAGAGCCATGTTCTTGGGTTGGCGACAGGGAATGGGGCTGAGTCCCCATGAGGAGAATTGGCATCCATGGGTTCTTCCTTGGGGCGAGGAGGGAGAGCAGAGTAGGGGAGATGGGGTAGTGGGAGCATGTGGACATTTTCTTCTGTTTTTGTTTTTTCCTCTGAAATGGAAGAAGTTCTCAGCAGTCAGGGAGAATGAGGGAGAGTTGAGGCTGGTGGAGTGTGAGGAGAGAGGAGGAAGTAGGAAATGTTGTGTGGGAAGGTTAGAGTGTGAGAATGGATTAGCAGCATGGAATGGCCTCTCTCAGGGAAGCAGTCCTGAGATTAACTGAAAACAGTATGGTTCTGTTATTTTTCCTGGTAGCAGAGTAGGCAGTGCTTCATTTAACTGGGGTTGTGGTTTTCCTCAGCAAAAATGGCAAAGCAGGAGACAGTCGAGGGAGTAATTTAATGGTGAGAAATGGTGTTAAAGCTGGGAAGGGAGGGAAGCGGGGACATGCAGATAGGGAGGTTTTCTACACTGATGCAAGTAGCTGGTTTGTTCCTTTTCACTTCTGTGTTATATTTCAGGCTGAGTGTTTCTCATTTTATTCTTTGTCTTGTCATGAAGAATAGGATTGTTTCCAGTAAGAAAGAATGCTGCTCTGAACAAGTGCAGAAACACTTCTCCAGTGCATGAACTTTGGAGAGAATTGCAGGGAATTTGGACATGTCCACCTTCAACTTTAGTAGATAGTGCAAACTGTTGTCCCAAACAGCTGTGACTGTTTACCCTCCTACCAGTTCTGCATCCTTGCCAACCTTTGGTATTGTCACAGTTTTCTGTTTGCCGATTTGGTAGGTGTGAACTTATATCTCAGAATTTTTCTTTTTTTCTTTTTTTAGTTTATGGAACTTTATAGCAAGAGTTTATATTTATATTTATTTATTTTTTAAATTTTTGAGTCAGGGTCTCATTTTGTCTCTTGGGCTGGAGTGCAGTGGCATCATCATAGCTCACTGCAGCCTCCAGCTCCTGGCCTCAAGCAATCCTCCTGCCTCAGCCTCCCAAGTGGCTGGGACTACAGGCACGCGTCACCGCACATTTACTTTTTAAATTTTTTTGTAGCGATGGGGGCTCACCCTTTCCCAAGCTGATCTTGAAGTCCTGGGCTCAAGTGATCGCCTCTCAAAGGGCTAGGATAACAGGTGTGAGCCACAGTCCCAGCCAGGGTTTTTAAAAAAGTAGTTTTATTGCAATATAATTCACTGGCCATACAATTCACCCATTTAAAGTGTATAGTTGGGCCGGGCGCGGTGGCTCACGCCTGTAATCCTAGCTCTCTGGGAGGCCGAGGTGGGCGGATCGTTTGAGCTCAGGAGTTCGAGACCAGCCTGAGCAAGAGCGAGACCCCATCTCTACTATAAACAGAAAGAAATTAATTGGCCAACTAATATATATAGAAAAAAAATGAGCCGGGCATGGTGGCACATGCCTGTAGTCCCTGCTACTCGGGAGGCTGAGGCAGCAGGATTGCTTGAGCCCAGGAGTTTGAGGTTGCTGTGAGCTAGCTAGGCTGACGCCATGGCACTCACTCTAGCCTGGGCAGTAAAGTGAGATTCTGTCTCAAAAAAAAAAAAAATAAATAAATAAAGTGTATAGTTGAATGGATTTTAATATATTCACAGAATTTTGATCATTATGATCTAACTTTAAAACATTTTCATCCCCCCCATAAAACCTTGTACCCATTTGCCTATTTTAGACATTTCATATAAATAGAATCATACAGTATGTGGTCTTTTGTGACTAGCTTTTTTCACTTAGTATAATGTTTTCAAGGCTCATCCATGTTTTAACTTGTATCAGTTTCAGTCCTTCATTCCTTTTAATCGCTGTGTAATATTCCACCATATAGATATAGTACATTTTACTTACCCATTCCTCAGTTGAGGCATGCTTATGTTGTTTCCTGTGATATTGTGAAATATATTTGGTCTTTCAGTTGGTTTCTTGGCATACAACTTCTTAAGATTCTTGAAATCTCCAAAATGATAAGTATCTTTCTGTATGCTAATGAATTGAGTAATGGCTGGCCCTCCCTTGGGTTTGGAACTGGTCACTGAAAAGACCAAGCCTGGTTAGAGGGTTGGGACTTTAAGCCCCACCTTCAATCTTCAGTGATGGGAGAGTGGCTGAAGGTTGAAGCCATCACCAGCGGCCAGTGATGTTATCAGCCATGGCTTAGTAATGAAGCTTCTGTAAAAACCCCAAGACTGGGTTCTGGGAGCTTCCGGATAGCTGAACATGTGGAGGTTCCTGGAGAGTGGCTCAGGAAGTGCAGTCCCCCTTCCCCTATACCTTGCTGTATGTGTGTTTTTGTCTGTATCCTTTGTAATATCATTTACAGTAAACTGGTAAAGGTGTTTCCTTAAATTCTGTGAGCTGCTCTAGCAAATTAATGGAACCTAAGTAGGAGGTCCAGGGAACCCCGATTTATAGCCAGTTGGTCAGAAGCACAGGTATAACAACCTGGGGCTTGCGATTGGCATGGGAAGTGGGGTCAGTCTTGTGGGACTGAGCCCTCAACCTGTGGGATCTAACACTATCTCTAGCTAGTGTTGGAATTCAATTGAAGGACACCCAGCTGGTGGCTGTTGCAGTACCGATTGCTTGTGTGATATGTGTGGTCACAGAAGTATTCTGTGTTGTTGAGAGAGAATAGGAAAAGCACTTTGGTTTGTTTTTTTCCTCTATATGTTACCAGATTTCCACTGTTTGCTATTATAATACTTCTGTGAACATTTGTGTACAAGTCTTTGGGTAGACATGTATTTATTTCTCTTGATATATTTAGGAGTGGAATTGTTGGATAATGTGGTAACTCTGTTTTACTTTTTGAAGAACTGCCAAATTGTTTTCCTTTTCTGAAGGGGCTGTATTGTATTACATTCCCACCAACACTATAGCAGAGTTCCAGTTTTTCCCTGTTCTTGTGGACACTTACATTTTTCATTCTTTTGTTTTTCACTTATAGCCAGCCTAGTGGGTGTGAAGTGGTATCTCATTGTGGTTTTGATTTGCCTTAAGAGTAATGCTGATGTTATAGCCTATTGGCTATTTGTATGTCTTCTTTGGGGAAAAGTCTGTTCAAATCCTTTGCCCATTTTTATTGTTATTTTTACCTGGTTTAAGTGTTCTTTTTTTAAATTACCAATGAAGTTGTATTTTTACAACTTCATTTTTCTGGTTGTTTGGATTTCCACTTTTGTGAAATACTTGTTTATATCTTTTTTTCCCTATAGGCTGTTTGGTTTTTCTTATTTGTTAAGAATTTTTACATATTCTGACTAAGAATCTTTTTTTTTTTTTTTTGAGACAGAGTCTCACTTTGTTGCTCAGGCTAGAGTGAGTGCTGTGGCATCAGCCTAGCTCACAGCAACCTCAAACTCCTGGGCTCAAGCGATCCTGCTGCCTCAGCCTCCCCAGTAGCTGGGACTACAGGCATGCGCCACCATGCCCGGCTAATTTTTTCTATATATATTAGTTGACCAATTAATTTCTTTCTATTTTTAGTAGAGATAGGGGTCTCGCTCTTGCTCAGGCTGATTTCGAACTCCTGACCTCGAGCTATCCTCCTGCCTCAGCCTCCCAGAGTGCTAGGATTACAGGCATGAGCCACTACGCCCGGCCAGAATCTTTTATTAATTACTGTGTGTGAAATATCTTTTCCTAGTTTGTGGCTTGTCTTTTTCCGTGTTTGAGATTTTTTTTTTTAAAGTAGATGTTTATTGAAAGCATAGACTATAAGGACAAAAAAGGAACCTAGAATTTTGTTTTTTTGTTTTTGTTTTTTGTTTACAGCTGGTTGTCTTTAATACAAGTATGGTTTTTCTCACTGCAAATCTTGTACATCTTTTGTTAGATTTATTCCTTGGATACTGCCTTAGTCCCTTTTGTGTTGCTATAGAGCAATATCTGAGGCTGGGTATTTTATAAAGAAGAGTTTTATTTGGCTCACGGTTCTGCAGATTGTACAAGAAGTATGGCACCAGCATCTGCTTCTGGCGAGGGCCTCAGGAAGCGTCCACTAGTGGTGGAAGGCAAAGGGGAGCAGGCATCACATGGAGAGGAAGGAAGCAAGAGAGTAAGGAAGGAGGTGCTGGGCTCTTAACACTCACTTCTGCCTGAGAACTGATAGAGTGAGAACTTACTACCAAGAGGATGACACTGGGCTGTTTATGAGGGATCTGCCCCCATGACCCAAACACCTCCTGCCAGGCTCCACCTCCTATGTTGGCGATCAGATTTCAGCATGAGATTTGGAGGGGACAAATGCCCAGACCTGTATCAGGTACCTTATAGTTTTTGTTGCTATTATAAATGATATTTCTAAAGTTAAATTTTCTGTTTGCTGATAAATGGAAATGCAATTTACTCTATATGCAATAACTTCTCTAAATAAATTAACCTGTAGACTCTTCTGGGGGTTTTTATGCAGATAATCATTTCATCTTTGAATAATGACAGTTCATGTCTTTCGAATCCCTTTACCCTTTATCTCTTACTCTAGTCTTACTTTACTGCTTGTCACAACCGTGACAATAGAAAATACAAATGGTAATGGTAGGCATCATTCCTATTAGTCCTCCTTTAAAGGGAAATGCATTTAGTTTTCACCATTAAATGTGTGGTTACAACCCCCCACCTTTTTTTTTTTAATAAGTTAAGAAAGATAAAAATTAATCTGTCCTTTCTGGGATAAACCTAGCTTGATTCTGACTTTTTTTTTTTTGGAAAAGGACTGTATTTTTTCAGTTTTTGACTTACTACTATCTTAGGATTTGTGTATCCATGTTCATTGGTAAGCTCGGCTTATAATTTTCCTTTTTTGTATCAACCTTGATGAGTTTTATTATCAGGATTATTCTAGTCTAAAAAAATTAGCTATAGTATTTCCTTGTTTTTTGTTACCTTGAGAGTTTATGTAAAATTAGAATTATCTTCTACTTGCCTGTAAAACCATCAGGGCCTGGTGTTTTCTGTCTCAGATTTTTAAATTACTTATTTGGATGCTTCAATATTTACAGGATCATTAGACTCTTTGTTTTTTCTTGAGTTACATTTGGTAATTTGCATTAAAAATTTGTTTTTGTCATCATTTTCTAACATTGGCAGAAAATCCTAACATTATCTTGACTATCATATTTATAATTGGTCACTAATATTTAATTTCTTAAAACAATAGTTTAGGTCATTAATTTGCAGCCTTTTTATATACTTACATGTGCATACATATTTAAATAAAGTAGTAATTTCCTTTTAGTATGATTTCAGGTATACCCCATAAGTTTTGCTATATAGAATTTTTATCTTTAAGTTCCGAATATATTCAGATTTTAATTATGATTTCTTCTTTGACTTACAAGTTTAGAAGGTATATTGAAAAATCTTGGTGTATGTGTCTTTTTAAAGTCTTTGTTATTGCAGACTTAAGTTGTGTTAATAAAATGTGGTCTAATGTGATTTTGATTCTTTGAAGTTTGTTAAGTCTTGTTTTAATGGTGTCTAGTGTGTGCAGATTTTTATCACTATTCTATGTGCACTTAAAAAGCATGTGTGTTTCCAATTTTAAGGTGAGGCTTTTCCATGTCTATTAGATGAAACACTAATTGAATTCTCATTGGAACCAGTATCCTTAACTAGTTTTGTCTGCTTCTGTCATTTACAGGGTGAGGGTGGGATGTTGTTAAAGTACAGTACCTGATGTCCGTGACGTATGATGGTTTGACTTGGGATTTTTCCACTTTATGGTGGGTTTATTGGAATATAACCCCATTGTGAGTCGAGAAGCATCTGGATTTACAATGGCTGAATTTACAATTTTTCGCCTTACCATGGGACATCTTATTGGGACATAACCCCAGTGTAAGTTGAGAAGCATCTGTACCTTCTGTGATGGGAGATTTGTCAAATTTCTGTAGTTCTCAGTTTTTGCTTTGTACCGATAAGTTTAGAGTTTTAAAATTGCCTGTGACTTGTACGATTTGTCATTCTGTAAATCTTTGTCTCTAGGAATATTTTTCCATTAAAGTAATTTTGTCAGCTGTCTTATTACTGTGCCAAGTGACTTGGTTAGTGTTTGCTTGCTGTATATTTTTCTGCCCTTTTACTTTAATTTTTTATTTTTATTATTTTATTTTTTGAGACATGGTCTCACTCTGTTACCTATGGGGGATGTAGTAGCATCACCATAGTTCAGTCCAACCTCAAATTCCTGGGCTCAAGTGATCCTCCTGCCTCAGCCTCCCAGGTAGCCGGGACTGCTGGTGCTTACCACCATGCCCAGCTCATTTTTCTATTTTTTGTAGAAAGTATTGCTTTTGCATAGGCTGGCTTCAGGCTGGTCTCGAACTCCTGCCCTCAAAGGATCCTTCCGCATCAGCATCCCAGAATGCTAGGATTACAGGCATGAGCCACCACGCCAGGCAGTAATTTTAAGTGTTTTGTAGAGACAAGATCTCAGTATGTTGCTCAGGCTGGTCTTGAACTCCTGGTCTCAAATGATTTTCCTGCTTCAGCCTCCCAGACTGTTGGGATTACAGGCGTGAGCCACCACGTGAGCCAGCCTGCCCTTTTGCTTTCAAGTTTTTTGTGGCCTAGCTGTGCCTTTTGAAAGAAGTATATAGCTAGATTGAGGTTTATAATTTGACTCTAATCCGATGAGTTAGTCCATCTTAAGTTAATTGTGATT
>VSMD01104368.1:0-84678 GCA_008750895.1 Mirza zaza
TATGTGTGTGTGTGTGTGTGTGTGTGTGTGTGTGTATGTGTATATATATATATAAAATTTTTTTTAGTTGTCCAGCTAATTTCTTTCTATTTTTTTTTTAATAGATACAGGGTCCCGCTCTTGCTCAGGCTGGTCTCGAACTCCTGAGCTCAAACGATCTGCCCGCCTCCACCTCCCAGAGTCAGCATGGAACATGTTAAAGGTGAGGCACTTGCATGACATCTGGAGAGAGAGGAACACATGGCTTGGAGCTCAGAAGAGATGAAAGAAAGTACTTCTCAATCTTGGGGTGGTCATTGTCTAGCTCTGTTTCCCACAGGGCCTGCTATGGGGGGCCTAGCACTTGGTATTGGGAAGTGACAGGCCAGAGTCTTAGCTGGGCACAAGCAAGGTCCTGGCTACCGGGATGGGGCCACACCACTAGGTGGCACCATCAGACTGAGAACACAGGAGGCCATGCTAGCCAGCAGTCTGGTCCAGCTGTACTAAAGGAGACAAGGACCCTGCTATCAAATTGGTGTAATCATTTCAATGCCATGTCTCCCAATTTGATAGCAAGGTCCTTGGAACCTACAAGGCAAGTCTCTGGGAACCTTGGTGCACAACCTTGGCATAAGATGTAAGTTCCTAGAAGCTCAGGTGACTAGCATCTCTGCTGGATTTCTGTACAGATGACGGCAGAGCCTGTACTGAACTTGCCAAGGTACTCCCCAGGGTTTTGGAACTTTCTCCCCTGCCATTCTTTCATCTTGAGATCTTCTCTATCATTCATTTATTCATTCAACAATTATTGAGTGGCCAACAGTGAGGTGGATGCTGGAGAAAGGATAGTGAACAAAACAGTAATAGTCCCTGCCCTCATGGGTTTACAGATATGGAGTAATCACATGATTGCACAAATAAATAATCACAGGTTTTGATAAATGCTAAGGCATTTATAGAGAGTCAGGAGAAAATATATCAGGGGTTCCAATCTCTAGGTTAGAGGAGACAGACATTCTCTGTTAAGCTGGAAGAGGAAACTAAGGCCCAGGACAGACTTGGTGCCCTCACTGTCACACAGTGAGTCTGGGTGATGCTAAGACCAGGAGCCTCAGTCCTTTCTACTGAATGAAAAATCTGGCTTCAGACTATTATCTGCCACACCACAACACATCTTCCCACTAGTCTCTCTGCTACCTCCTGATTTCAAGGCTACTCCCTCTGGAAAAGAAGCTTTGATCTTAAGCCCTGATATTTGACCTCCAAACCCCACCCTCACCACCTCCTCACCCCCACCCCATGTAGAGTGCAGTCTGGTCAGGGTGGCAGGGGCTGCTGGTCAGGGCAAGATGACCAGAAAATTGTGGAGGGGGAGAGAATTTGGAGTTCTCAGGCTGCGAGCATCTATGGAAGGGGCAGGCTAGAGAAGCAGCATTTGCCAGGCTGATAAGAGACAAGACTCAAGTGCAGGCACTGCAAGGAAGAGAGAGTGAGGTAGAGGGATGCTCTAGTGCCAGGAAATGACGTGGAGGGAAAGAGGGATAGGGGATGAAGGATGAAGAATGGAGGGCAGGATAGAGCTGGGCCACATGGATAAAAGGGAGAGCATTAAGGAAGTAATGTTCACATAGCTCTTGGCCCCCAGGACTCTCCCAATCCCTGCCTCCTCCCTCCTGACCCCCACCTCTTGCAATTCCTGCAGAGGGCTGAGTAGAACACAGCAAAATTCTGGAGACTGATTCCTAGGGAACAGGGTACCTTACTAATATCTCAGCCAGACCCATGGCTCTGGGATGGGTGAGGTAATCCACAGTACAGTGAGGGCACTCTAGCTCCCAAGGACTTTTGAGAGGTCATACAGTCCACCCCCCTGTCTCCCGATACCCAGCACTCCCAGACAGAGGGGAATCATATTCTCTTTATTCCTCCCAGCACATGAAGAGATTCTCAGACTCTCTGCTTCCCATAATCCCTGGCTGTGGGAAGTTCTAAAAGCACAGACTGTATCCCTCTTGCTGCAGTTTCTAATTTGGTTTCTCCTATCCTGTCCTCCGTAGCTAGAGAACGGCCTCTTCTGGGTGATCACAGCTGTTCTTTAGGATATCCCCTCCAACATTCCTTCCTTGTTGGTTCTTCCATGAGGTAAACTCAATCCCTCCTACTGCAGTCCCTAGCACCATCTCCGTTGTCGCATCCTACGCCTCCAAGGCGGAAATGCACCCCCTTCCCCATCAGATAATTAACAGAGACAAGGGAGAAGAAGGGAGCGGTCCAGGAGAAAAGAGATGAATTAAGGAGATGGATGCTCAGCACAGATGGAGGACCCGGGACTTCCCAAGGCGGGGCAGGGACGGGACCAGCGGGCCTCACCGGTGTCGGGGTCTCCCAGAAAGGCGTCCTCGTCCTTGCGGCCCCTTAGCGGAGCCGCGGGCGCCGGCTCGTCCTCGGGCAACCGCGGGAAGCTGGTGATGCTCATGTAGTCCACGGGCGAGTAGGCGCCCAGGGCGCTCTCCTGGCTGGCCTGGTTCTCCGCCGCCATCCTCGCCCGCGCCCCCCAGCAGCGCAGCGCCTGCCGGAAGTGGCTGCGGCTGGGGGCGTAAGAGGGCGGAGGGCGGGGCCTGAGCTCCTGGACCGCCGGGAGGGGGCGCCTCGCCCCAACCCCTGGCCACGTCCTGGCTGACTCGCCCCTGCCTGCTTAGCGCTGTCAGCCTGCAGTGGGAGTGCCAGGTGCGGTGCTTGGAGCACCTGGAGGGCAGTGCAGGGGCGGGGCGGGGCGTGGGGGGCAGAAAGCGCACTGGAAGCGCGACCTCAGTGGCTCCAGGCACTTTTTGTAGCCCAGGAACCAAATCCCTTCCTCCTTCCAGTCTGAATCCAGTTACTATCCTCCTTAGACGCCAGACTTCCTCCTCTGACCACAGGCCCTTTCACTGGCCGCAAACCCCTCCTCGACCCCATATCCTGTCTCTGACCCCAAACTCCTCGGACCCCAGATCCCTTCTTGGACTCCAAGATCCTTCTCCTCTGATCTCAGCCTCCTCCTAGACCTCTTTTTCAACTTCAGACTCAGCCTTCACGTCCAAACCACTCTTTAATTCCCTGCCCATGCTTCTTCCGCAGACCGCTTCTTCGCCTGCAGACCCCTCTTTGGACAACAGATCCTTTCGCTCCCTTCCCGCACCTGACACTTTTCAGATTCCTCTTTCAACCACACCCCTTCTGGGACCCCTGACCTATCAGCATAGGAGAATGATTCTGACACTTCAGTGTGCGTTAAGATTTTTGAAAGTAGATCCCCAGATTCCACTCCAGAGATCATAATTCAGTAGGCTGGTATGAGATCCTTAGAACTTGAATATTTACCATCATTTTAAGAGTTTTTGTTGTTTATTTGTTTTAGAGACAGGGTCTTGCTCTGTTGCCCAGGCTGTAGTGCAGTGGTGTGATCATAGTTCACTGCACCCCTCCCTGCTCAGCCTCCTGAGTAGCTGGGACTACAGACCTCAGCCACCAAGCCTAGCTAATTTATTTACTTTTTGTAGGAAGGGGGATGTTTCAATATGTTGGCCAGGCTACTCTTTTTTTTTTTTTTTTTTTTGAGTCAGAGTCTCACTCTGTTGCCCCGACTAGAGTGCTGTGGCTTCAACCTCCTGGGCTCCAGTGATCCTCCTGCCTCAGCCTCCCAAGTAGGTGGGACTACAGGCATGCACCACCATGCCCGGCTAATTTTTTTTTTTGTATATATATTTTTATTGGTCAATTAATTTCTTTCTATTTTTAGTAGAGACACGGTCTCCCTCTTGCTCAGGCTGGTTTAGAACTCCTGACCTTGAGCAATCCGCCCACCTCAGCCTCCCAGAGTGCTAGGATTATAGGCATGAGCCACTGCGCCTGGCACACAGGCTACTCTTGAACTCCTGGCTTCAAGCGATCCTCCTGTCTGTCAGCCTGCAGTGGGAGTGCAAGGTGCGGTGCTTGGAGCACCTGAAGGGCAATGCAGGGTCGGGGTGAGGCCTCCCAAGTTGTTCAGATTATAGGTATGAGCCACTGAAACTGGCCATTTTTTGAGTTTTGATGTGATTCTGGAAACTACACTTTAAGGAAGAAGTTATAGTGGTGTCGGTAGGGCAGGAGTGGGGTAGGGTGGGGGATAGGTCTCTATGGTCTGGGTGTCCAGGTTCTATTCCTGGTTTTACCACTCAGACGCTGTGTGATCTTGGGCAAGACACAATCTCCCTGAGTATCAGTTTGCTCATTTGTAAAACAGAGAGATAATAGTATCTATCTTAGAGGGTTGTCATGAGTGTAAGGCTGGTGGCGGGCCCCCCTCCACTCCCTAGATCCAAAAGAAAAGGCTCAGGAGACCAAACCCACCAAGGACAAACTACCAGACCCCACTGAGAAAAACCACACCCAGGTGTCCACCCGGATAAGAATGTTTCAGCTCCTGGATTCAGCAAATACCGCCAACCCCTCCTATTTCTCAATGACCACCAAAGGTCTCCTATTTCTCAATGACCACCAAAGGTCGCCCCAGCTCTTCCCTCCAAAAGTCCCCACGGGACTTTTAGCCTGGCCCAAACAGTATAAAAGGCCCCACCCCCTTCAAACGTGGGCACCTTCTGGCCCCCCCCCCTTGGGGCCCCAGAACCTCATCCGTGAGCACTAAATAAAGCCAAGTGGTTTGGCCCCACTCTTTCTCTCTCTCTGTCTGTCTTTTCTTTTTGCCACCACTGAAAAACCTTAGAATGAGCATTACATAATGAATGGAAAGCACTTAGTATAGGGCGTGGCACCTACTCAGTAAATGCCATCATCGTCATCATCATCATTGCCTTAATCTCACAGATTCTTTTCGTTTGTTTGTTTTTGAGACTGAGTCTCGCTCTATCACCCCAGCTAGTGTACAGTGGTATCACCATAGCTCTCTGCAACCTCAAATTCCTGGTCTCAAACGATTCTCCTGCCTCAGTGTCCAAGTAGCTGGGGCTACAGGCACGCACCATCATGCCTGGCTAATTTTTCTGTTTTTAGTAGAGACTGGGTCTTGCTCTTGCTCAGGCTGATCTCGAACTCGTGAGGTCAAGTGATCTTCCCTCCTCAGCATCCCAAAGTGCTAGCATTACAGGCATGAGCCACCACACCCAGCCTCTCAAAGATCCTTATTCTGTCCAAACCCATCCATCCTCTCTACTCTCAGGATGTCCAATCACACTATAACTTGCACTACTTCCCCATCTCCAATGATGAGAGAGGTTCCCTATTCTATGAGACCTCTGGTCCAAACTTCTATTGTGCAATTGTACACTCCACAGGAAGCGGGGGAGGGGCTGCTGAAGCCCCAGGACACACATCCCCTGTCTCCCCAACCCCAGACTTCAGGCTCACAGAAAATCTACTATGGGCACAGCAGCTGCAGTACCACCTATAGACAGGAGGAGACAGTAGTGGGTCAGGACCAGCTGTAGGGTTTGGGAGTAGGACTAGGGAGAGAGGATAGGAAGGAGAGAGAAGACTGTTCAGAGCTTGTGTGGTGGTGGTGGGGTGGAGAGGATGACTGCCTACAGGTAGAATGTGTACTCATTGTGGGTGCTTTCCTCCCCACAGAGAGGCTCTTATCGTTTCAAGATCTTATCTTCTCCATAGGGCCTATTATGCCATAGTGAGGTCTCATCTCTCAGTGGGGCCTGTCCCCACTGAATGAGGTCTGTGCCCCTTCAGTGTAGTTTGAGGCCCCTCAATGGAGTCCATGTCCTCTCATTGGGGTCCATGTCTATAGTAAAGTCTTAGTAAAGTCTATAGCCTCTGTATTTCCTAGGGGGAAATCCATGTCCCCTCTGTAGGATAAATGTCCTTCAATGCCATGCATGTCCTATTAGCAGGGCCCAGAGCCCTTTAGTGGGATCTGAGAATCCTCAGCAACATCTGTGTTCCCTTAGTGGAGTCCATGTACCTTCAGTGGAGTGTGTGGTCCTTCAGTACAGCTGATGTCTCCTCAGTGAAGTATCTGTCCCCTCAATGGAATCCATGTCCAGTCTAAGAGGTCTGTGCCCCTTCAGTGAGCACTGAGATCAGGATTGAGTAGGCTCTGGATCATGTCTGACAATGCGGAGATTTTTTTTTTCAGCTTAGAGTGTGTTGGGCTTATGGTCAACTTGGCACAGGGCAGTGGAGTAGGTGGGAAGGGAGGCTGGGCTAGACAGGGTTACATGCGCTGTGTAGGCTTCAGGAGGCGGGAGCTGCTTGCTTCAGGGCTTAGAATCACTCTTGAAGTTAGATATTTAGGAATCCTCAGCTGGGTGTGGTGGCTCATGCCTGTAATGCTAGCATTCTTGGAGCCTGAGGTGGGAGAATCACTTGAGTTCAGGAGTTCAAGACCAGCCTGAGCAAAAGCAAGACCCCATCTCTACTAAAAATAGAAAAAATTAGCTAGATGTCATGGCACACACCTGTAGCCTCAGCTACTTGGGAGATTGAAGCAGGAGAATTGCTTAAGTCTAGGAGTTTAAGGTTGCAGTGAATTATGATGACACCACTGCACTCTAGATAGGGCGACAGAGCAATATCCTGTCTCAAAAAAAAAAAAAAAAAAAGAATCCTTCCTGCCTTGACAGCCAATCTGTGAACTGATGGGTGAGAGGTAGGCCCTTCTAGGCAGTACAGGAGGCGGGAGATAGAGGGTCCTCCCTGACTTCTTTCTGGGATGGAGGGGCTAGTGGGAAGCCAGAGGTAATTGAGTCCAGGTTGTGGCAAGTGGGGGAGAGGAAGTCCCTGGTGAAGTGAAGAGATTGGGAAGGAAAGATGAGAATGTGAATGACTCCACCTATTCAAACAGACTTTGGTATTTTACCAACCTTAGCTTCAGCCTGATGAGGAAGTAAAACTAAACTTGTAGTCAGGGAACTTAGGTTTGGCCCTAATTTGGTGGTTGTTTGCTCTGTGACCTTACGCAAGTTCATTCCCTTTCCTGGGTTTACTATTTGTGCAATTAGGCAATTAAGTGTTGGGTTTATAATCAAAGACCTGAAGGCACCCCCTAGTCTTCACTTAACGAGTCTTGTATTTTAGCTCTGGACAGAGATTTATGAAGGCAAGGAGATTGAAGACATATCCTTAAAAGCAGGAGAAAATCTGAGCTGGCGTCAGGGTTAGCAGAGAGGCAGTCCTGTACACTGGGCCATGTCCTCAGAGTTGTGGGAAAATTTTTTCCTGAAGATGGAATGGGGGTGTTGCTCAGAGAAGAGGACCTTGTCGGGGAGGGTGTCATCCGCAAGGGACCTTACTTCACCTGGCTTTTCAACTCAGTGGGGTGACAGGACTGTGCAATCAGACCAAGGGGCAGCTCCACCATGGGCCTGACCCAACTCCTCCCGTTAGTCCAGTCCTTTCCCGCTCGAGCCCCGCCCTAACCCAACCCCTTATCTGTCAGTCCAGGACCGCACTCCACCCCACCCTGGTCACTCCATGGCTCGACCTCCTCTCTGGTCACATCCAGTCCGGCTACTCCCCATCACTCCATGGGCCCACCTTCTCTCCTGTCACGCCCGGCCCCGCCCCTTGCTGTCATTCCGTGGTCCCACCCTCTCTCCTATCCTGTCACTCCCGGCCCCGCCCCTGCTGCTTTCACTGGACGGTTCCACTCCTTCCGGCAACTCAGTTCCGCCCCTATCCTTCGACTTATCAGTGCAGTATTTCTGTCTTTGAGCACTCTGACCCCGCCCCCACCGGACGTGGCCACGCCCCTTCGGGAATCCGCCCACCTATCTGCCTAAGCCCCGCCTCCGAGAGACTCCGCCCCACTAGCCTAAGGCTCCGCCTCTAGGTCGATCTGTTTTCCCCGCCCGGGCACCCGTGGCGACCGCAAAGGCGGCGACGGTGCTCGAAACTTGACGCGATGGGGCTTCCCGAGGAGCGTGGCCGGAGCAGCAGCGGGAGCAGGGGCCAGGAGGAAGCTGGAGCTGGAGGCCGGACGCGGAGTTGGTCTCCGCCGCCTGAGTTCAGCCGCTCCGCGCACGTCCCCTCGCTGCAGCGCTACCGCGAGCTGCACCGGCGCTCTGTGGAGGAGCCAAGGGGTGAGGCCGGGCCCGGGCGGGCCTGGGGGGCGTCGGTGAGCAGAGGAGCGGGCGTTTCCTGGGAGAGTTGGGGGCTCCCTTGGGAAGTTGAGGAGTCTACGAGGAGACAGAGGTTCTGTGAGAGAAGAATTGCAGTTCTCTGGGGAGAATGAGAAGGGATCCCAGGAGGAGATGGGGTTCAGTGAGGAAAAGGAGCGTTTTTGTGAGGAGATGAGGGTTCCATGGGAGTTGGGGAGTTCTTCGGATACTTGGGGGGGGTCCGTGAGGAGAGGAAGGTTTGTGCAAGGAGAAAGATGATTCTGTGAGGAGATGCGGGGTTCCGTGACGGAAGTGAGGTTCCTTGAGATTGGGGGAGTCAGCGAAGAGAGTGAAAGTTTCATGAGAAGGGGAGTTCCTGAGGCGAAAAGAGGGGCTCTACGGGGAGAGGGACGCCTTGAGGGGAGGAGTAGAACTTTCTTTGCCTCCCTTTGACACTACGACCTTTAACCTGTGAACTGTTGAGGGGCAATAACGGGTCTAGCTCCCATATTGGGGGCCTCAAAATTAGTAATGAGGTCCCAGATCTATTTTTAATATGTTAAAAATCCCAACGGAAATTACCAAGTATAAGACTGAACCAGTCACTAAAATGCCAAGTTTAAAAAACAAAAAACTTGGGCTGGGATTATAAATCAGAGATTTGATAAATGGTTCCATGTCTTTAAAATTGTGTGAGGAAAATTCCCTGCCTTTACTCTCAGTCTGGGTAAGGGGTCAAAACTGCGCCCCATTTGGGAGGCAGCCTGATGTTTGGTTGTGGGGCACGTATGGGCTGCAAATCAAACACAGAAAAACTTAAATGTAGACCCTAGTTTTTTGTTGTTGTTGTTGTTTTTGTTTTGATACAGAGGCTCACTCTGTTGCCCTGGCTAGAGTGCCATGGTTTCAGCCTAGCTCACAGCAACCTCAAACTACTGGGCTCAAGCAATCCTGCTGCCTCAGCCTCCTCCCGAGTAGCTGGGACTACAGGCATGCACCACCATGCCCGGCTAATTTTTCTATATATAATTTTAGTTGGTCAATTAATTTCTTTCTATTTATAGTAGACATGGGGTCTCACTCTTGCTCAGGCTGGTTTTGAACTCCTGACCTCGAGCAATCTGCCCACCTCGGCCTCCCAGAGTGCTAGGATTACAGGTGTGAGCCACCTCCCCTGGCCTAGACCCTAGTTGTGCAACTCATTTACTGTGGGGTCTTAGGCAGATTTTTTAACACATTAACTGCCATGTGAGTTCTATTTAACTCACTCTAGTTTTGAGCCCAGGGCCTTGTGAAGCATATGTAACTCACACATCTCTTTGCCTTGGGAGTCCTGTGAACTATTTTTCAAGTTGCATATAACTCAAGCATAGAAAACAATAAGAAATAACAAATTTTTCACTAAATTAGAAAGGATCATTTTGTTTTCAAAGTTTTTATTCAATTTTTGTAATAAAACACTGTGGCTCCAAGGCAAAAATTTTTTTTCTAGTGTGGCAGTCAATGTGTTAAACATGTCTGTTCAACACATGTCAATGTGTGAAACAATGAAGATTTCTTTTCTTCATCTATAAGATAGGAATAACAATACTTCCCTCATCGGTTTATATGAGGACTAAAGTGTGTAATAAGTAAAGTGTCCACTATAGAGTGCCTGATGCTCAGTGGACAGCTAATAAATGGTAGTTTGATAATAATAAGAATAACATGGACAGAGTAGTTACTGAATAATGCAAGACAGGTGTAAAGTGGTGGAGTTGGAGTTGGGAATTTGAACCAAGGCAATCTTTTTTTTTTTGAGACAGGGTGTTGCTCTGTCACCCCAGCTAGCATATAGTGGTATCATCCTAGCTCACTGCAACCTCTAACTCCTGAGCTCAAGCAATCCTCCTGCCTTGGCCTCCCCGAGTGCTAGGGTTACAGGCATGAGCCACTGTAAGGCAGTCTTGACTGCAGAGCCTATATCCTAATAGCAATGCTATTCCATTTCCCTGACCTTACAATATACTTTTCACCAAATTCTATCAAATACTCCCTCAAAATATCTTTTCAATTCCCAGAGATCCTTTTAAATCAAGGAAGTAGCCTTTTCTTTTCATTTAATTCCCTTCTCTTCAATTTACCTTTTTTTCAATTCCCGGAGATCCTTTTAAATCAATGGAGTAGCCTCCTAAATTATTGTCTATTTCCTAGTCTCACCTTCAGTCTCTCCAGTAGATTTATCTAAACATCGTTAGACTGATATTATGGAAATAACTACTTTCATATGTCACTGCAAAAACTTATAATAGCTCACTGTTTCCTGCAGTTTCAAATTAAAATTCTGCTTGGCCAGGCATGGTGGCTTATGCCTGTAATCCTAGCACTCTGGGAGCTGAGGCGGGCGGATTGCTCGAAGTCGGGAGTTTAAAACCAGCCTGAGCGAGATCCTGTCTCTACTGAAAATAGAAAAAAATTAATTGACCAACTAAAAATATATATACAAAAAATTAGCCAGACATGGTAGCACATGCCTGTAGTCCCAGCTACTTGGGAGGCTGAGGCAGGAGGATCGCTTGAACCCAGGAGATTGAGGTTACTGTGAGCTAGGCTGATGCCACGGCACTTACTCTAGCCTGGGCAACAAAGTGAGACTCTGTCTCAAAAATACATACATACATACATACATACATAAATAAATAAAATTCTGCTTTTCTTTCAAGTCCTCTGGATAATCTAGCCCCACACCACCTCTTTATCCTTATCTCTCACTGCTCCCTAACACACCCATCATTCTAGACAAGTCATTTTCTTTGATATCCTGGATACACACCTGTTCCCACCTTTTTGCCATTGCCATTTCCTTCTGCTCCTCTCTACCTAGTGAAACTCTGCCAATTCCACAGAGCATTCCTTGATCATCTCAATTCGTATTCATCCTTTTCCTCTTCTGAACTTCTTCAGTACTTAGAATTTATGGCAATGGAACAACCAGATCCTGCCACATGCACACATAGACACACACACACACATACCTCTACAAAAAAAAAAAAAACAACTAAGTGAGCATAAAACTCAGTTTTCGGCTGGGCGCTGTGGCTTACGCCTGTAATCCTAGCGCTCTGTGAGACTGAGGCAGGCGGATTGCTCGAGGTCAGGAGTTCAAAACCAGCCTGAGCAAGAGCGAGACCCCCGTCTCTACTATAAATAGAAAGAAATTAATTGGCTAACTAATATATAGAGAAAAAATAAGCTGGGCATGGTGGCGCATGCCTGTAGTCCCAGCTACTCGGGAGGAGGCTGAGGCAGCAGGATTGCTTGAGCCCAGGAGTTTGAGGTTGCTGTGAGCTACGCTGACGCCACAGCACTCACTCTAGCCTGGGTAACAAAGTGAGACTCTGTCTCAAAAAAAAAAAAAAAAAAAAAAAATTGGGATAACTAAAGAATACTTTATACAACCATAATATCATAAAGATTGAATGCGATTAGTCCAAAGTCCTGATATATCAATGGCATTCACTAAATATCAGTTCCTGTTTGCTTTCTCTTGAATGGCCATTTAGTATTCCATTGTATTACTACTTGAATTACCAGTTTTATCAGTTTGGTATTGTTGGGCTTTTTGGATTGCCTCTAATTTCACTATTATAAATAGTGTTGCTGTAATAATTTTTTTAGTAATCATTTTTTTTCCTTTGGGATTATTTCTTAGAGTATATTTCCCCAAAGTTGAGTTAGCAGATAAAAGGGTAGAAAATGTTTTATGGCTCTTGTCAGGCATTGCTCTTCTGTCCAATAAGATTGTGCCAATTTTTACAATGCCATTATTGTGTAATAGTATCTGCTTTCTCAGGACCATTCCAGACATCGGGTTTAATCATTTTTTCAAATCTTTGCAAGTTTTATAGGTACATAATGGCACTTTGGGGTTGATTTAATTTGGTTTTCATTAATGTATCACAAGGTTGTGCACCATGTAATTTAGCTTTCAATTGTATTCTGTCTTGTACATTAAAAATATTTCATGTATTAATATTATCTCTCCAACTAAATTGTATAAACTCTAAACTGTGTAACCTTGAACAAATCCCTTAGCTTCTATGAATTTGGTTTTGTATGAAATGAAATGAGGGGGTCATAATCTCTAAGGTTTCTTCCATTGTTCTGGTTCTAAGTGTCTCTCTCCCCTCCAACTCTTAGTCCAGTACTCAAAATATCCTAAATTCTCTGCATTCAAATGTTTTATGTGTTGAGTGTATTTTCTCCAGAGGAGCCAGATATTTTAAGAATGTAAATCTGATCATGTCACTCTTGTTTAAAACTCTTAATGGATTTCCATTGCTCCTGAGATAAATACCAAATTCCTTATCATGTACCCAAGGATTGCATGATCTGCCCAGATTATGCATCAATTCCTGCTATTCTTTCTCTTCCTCTCAGTGTTTTAGCTTTAAGGAGTTTCTCTTAGCATATACCCTTGTTCCCTCCCATCCCATAGTACCCTGGTAAGTGAGTGGAAAAAACTCTTAATCATCTTTCAGATTTTAGCAAAAATGTCTTTCTCGGGGAAGTACAAATTTTGACTTAGTTAACTGTGTAGCCTTGGACAAGTTATTTAACCTCTATGAGCCTTAATTTTCAAATTCACAAAATGAGAAAAGCCTCCATCCTAGAGTTATAGTAAGGACTAGATGAGCTAATACATATAAAAATCTTATAGCAACAGCTGGCATATAATGAGTAACACTTGTACAAGTAGAGCTAGGAGGAGATGCTCAAATAATTGCTGAGAGAGAATGAACAAATTAAGAGAAGAAACAATGGGTCATGTGAGGCTCTGTGAGTAAATAATTTCTTCCTTTCACTAATTACTTCATTTAAAAAATTACTGATTTCCTGCTATGAGCTTGGCATTGTGTTAGGTACTGGGTAGCTATGATTTGAATATCTAGTGAAAAATGGATAGGCAGTTTTCAGGACAGAAGGATGGATGTCAGTCAGCATCAGTCCATGGGAATAGAAGATGGTTTAGGAGAGTGGTAGATGATAAGATGAGGTAAAGGAGGGACCCAGGTGGTAGGGAAGTTGTGACTTAGTTTTGTGCATAGAATGGTAAGCCATCTGATGATAAGTATGTCTGAGAAGCTTAGTGATATTGGGGCTTCCCTTTCTGTTGCAGAGTTTTGGGGAGACATTGCCAAAGAATTTTACTGGAAGACTCCATGCCCTGGCCCATTCCTCCAGTACAACTTTGATGTGACTAAAGGGAAAATCTTCATTGAGTGGATGAAAGGAGCAACTACCAACATCTGCTACAATGTACTGGATCGAAATGTCTATGAGAAAAAAATTGGAGATAAAGTGGCGTTTTACTGGTAAAAATATCTATCTTATAGTCTGTGACAGATAAAAGCAGTCCTCTCTCATATTGATATAGTATTTCACAGTTGACAAAGTACTTTAAAATCCACTAACTCCTTTGATGCTTACAACAACTGGGTAGTATAAGCAAAGTATCCTTAACTTAATGTCTCAGTTGAAGAAAAATAACTGCATGAAGTTAAATGACTTCCCTTAGATTACATAAGTAGTATGTGAGAAAGTTGACATTCAAAGCCAAGTGTTCTGACTGCTTGGCTTGTGGTCGGAGAGGGAGAAGGGATGTGGATAAATTGAAGATAATAGGACTGAGCAGCTTTCTTTCTTATTCTTGCTTTGGGAGGAAAATAGGTATTGAGTTTTTCACCACCACTACCATTATCATTACCTTTTATTGGGTTATCTCCTTTGATGCTTACACCAATCACAAAAGCACTATTTGTTTTCCTCATTTTACATGTGTGAAAACTGAATTTCCGAGAAGTTAAGTGACTTAACCGAAGTCAAAAGCTAGCAAGAGGCCGGGTGCGGTGGCTCACGCCTGTAATCCTAACACTCTGGGAGGCTGAGGCGGGCGGATTGCTCGAGGTCAAGAGTTCAAAACCAGCCTGAAAAGGAGCAAGACCCCCGACTGTACTATAAATAGAAAGAAATTAATTGGCCAACTAATACATATAGAAAAAATTAGCCGAGCATGGTGGTGCATGCCTGTAGTCCCAGCTACTTGGGAGGCTGAGGCAGCAGGATTACCTGAGCCCAGGAGATTGAGGTTGCTGTGAGCTAGGCTGATGCCACAGCACTCACTCTAGCCTGGGCAACAAAGTGAAACTCTGTCTCAACAAACAAACAAACAAACAAAAAAGATAGCAAGAAGCAGGGCTGAGATTCAAACCCAGGCAGTGTAATACAAAGCTTACACTCTTAACCATGATACATACTACCCCTTTCATTCCTTACCTTGGCCTCTCAACAGCTTTGCAAAACTTCCATTTTATAGGTGAATAAATGAAGCATAGAAGGATTATGTAATGAATAAGGTCATAGAGTAAGTAAGTGGTAGAGCCAGGATTCAAACTCATGACTGTCTGACTCATTGCTTGTATCACTAGGCCATGTGGCCTCCCCAGAGGGAACTTTCTAAGACCCCCCTCCCCCAGCAACTTAACTCTCTAGGAGGTATTATTATAGTGAATCCAAATAGAACCTTGAAATTCTAGTAATTGGGGTGTTGCTTCTGCTACCACCTATGAGCACTCTGAGAACTGATCTGTTTTTTAAGCTAGCCAGTAGGGGCAGATTGGATCCTTCATGGAAGTGT
Source organism: Mirza zaza (assembly GCA_008750895.1). NCBI lineage: Eukaryota > Metazoa > Chordata > Mammalia > Primates > Cheirogaleidae > Mirza > Mirza zaza. The sequence continues at coordinate 14,746 of VSMD01104368.1, forward strand.
TAAATTGGAACTCACTCAACACTTGTCTAGTTTATGTAAAATATTATGATGAGTCTTAACCTGAGAGGCAGAAAACTTAGGTTTTCTGCCATTTACTTTGTGTGTAACCACAAGCGAGGCATTTAACCATCTGAGAATCAGTTTCCTCTTCCATAAAATGAGGATAATAATTTTACTCTTGTCTTTCTCACTAGATTTTTATAAGAATTAAATGAGATAATGTTGTAAAAACATTTATTTATTTATTGGAGAACATACAAATGTGAGTGCTCTATTATCACATTACTGTTGCTTAATTGGAGGTCACTTTGCCACTCACTGTTATATCTGTTGAGACTCTTTTTAGTTCCTGCTCTAGTGCTTTATATTTGAGCTCAGCTGACACTTGAGCCTACCTCCTAGACTCTTTAAGGATCAGAAAACCTTTAAAGATCTTCAAAGGAGATGCTGTGTCTGAATTTCTTCCCCAGTTTGAAACTCAGGTGCCTGAAGAAAGACTGAGAATATACAGGCCAGAGTTTTCAATCACTGGAGATTGCTCCAGAATCCTGAGGCCTTTTCTTTCTTGAGACACTAGTTCACCTATCACCTTTTACCTGAACAACCTCTGGAGAGCCTCTGTTTCTCCATTTGTAAAATGAAGGGAGTAGATTAGATCAGTGTTTTCCAAAGAATGCTTCAGGAACCACTAATGACTGGAGATATTAGTTGGGGTTTCTTAATTCATGAAATGAATTAGTCTGAGAAACACTACATAATAGATTGCCTTTGTGTGGGAGTCTTAATGTATTTGAACAAAGTAAAGTCTCCAAGAAGTCCTGCCATAGAGATATCTGATTAATATATTTTTTTTTTTTGAGACAGAGTCTCACTCTGTTGCCCAGGCTAGAGTGAGTGCCGTGGCGTCAGCCTAGCTCACAGCAACCTCAAACTCCTGGGCTCAAGCAAGCGATCCTGCTGCCTCAGCCTCCCAAGTAGCTGGGACTATAGGCATGCGCCACCATGCCCGGCTAATTTTTTCTATATATTTTTAGTTGGCCAATTAATTTCTTTATATTTATGGTAGAGACAGGGTCTCACTCTTGCTCAGGCTGGTTTCGAACTCCTGAGCTCAAACAATCCGCCCGCCTCGGCCTCCCAGAGAGCTACGATTACAGGCGTGAGCCACCGCGCCTGGCCTAATATTTTTTAAATGTGGGATTTCCCAAATTTATTTGGGCCCCAAACACTTTACAGCATGCTATTAGTACCATGAGTAGTGGTATTCCATGGAACAACAGTTTGGGAAGCACTGGATTAAATAGTCTCTAAATTTACTTCCAGAGCAAAATTCTGTAACTGAACAAGATATCCTCATTCCATTTTTATATTGGTCACTCTCTCAACAAGAATTGTTAAAGATACTAGATTCTCAGCCCTGTTAAGTGTTATGGATACTAGGATAGAGTGGTAGGAAACAAGTACCGTATGGGCAATGATTATTCAATTCTTTTATGTTTATAGTAAAGCAAAAGCAAACTACAAATAAATCACATTTGTTATAAAAAGTAAAGTTCAAATATGTCAAATATGTGGTTGCTTCCCTTTGTTACCTCCATATTTTAAAATTATATACTTATATTGCTATTTATCTTTTTTGAAGAAAGTATTGATTTCTTGTTATGATAGATGAGAATTTAGTCCCATCCTCCCTATATAATTATAGCTATTTTCTAGTTAATTTAAAATCACTGTTTACATAATAATATTATAGCTATATTTCCTTTTATGTACAGATTTTTGTTTTCTCTGAAGTTAATAATTGCTTACCATTTTTAATACTATTTAAGCCTTTATCATATACATAATTTTTCTTTTTTGTTTTTTGTTTTTTGAGACAGAGTTTCACTTTGTTGCCCAGGCTAGAGTGAGTGCCGTGGCATCAGCCTAGCTCACAGCAACCTCAAACACTTGGGCTCAAGTGATCCTGCTGCCTCAGCCTCCTGAGTAGCTGGGACTACAGGCATGCGCCACCATGCCTGGCTAATTTTTTCTATATATATATATTTAGTTGGCCAGTTAATTTCTTCTTCTTCTTTTTTTTTTTTTTTTTTGAGTCAGAGTCTCACTCTGTTGCCTGGATTAGAGTGCCGTGGTGTCAACCTAGCTCACAGCAACCTCAAACGCCTGGGCTCAGGTGATTCTTCTTCCTCAGCCTCCCGAGTAGCTGGGACTACAGGCATGCGCCACCATGCCCGGCTAATTTTTTCTATATATATTAATTGGTCAATTAATTTCTTGCTATTTTTAGTAGAGATGGGGTCTCGCTCTTGCTCAGGCTGGTTTCGAACTCCTGACCTTGAGTGATCCTCCCGCCTCTACCTCCCAGAGTGCTAGGATTACAGGTGTGAGCCACCGTGCATGGCCAATATGCATAATTTTTCTAAGCTGTTTATCATATAGTTTATTATAAGTCCTCTTTATTTCCCCCAAAGTCCCTCCTCTTGGAGCCTACTTTCTTTCTCCTCTAATTTGTATTACTATTTTTTAAAAAAATGACATCTTTTTAGTGATTTGTTCCAGTTGATATATTAATATTAATACTTCTTATAGAGCCATAGTATGACTTTATTCTTGACTTAAACTGTGCCATTTAGATAGCTGTAGTGGCATTAGCAAGCCATATCTGTAGTTTATTCCTTATTTTGGGACATGCATTGTATATACACTGAAATAATCCACAAAGGAAATAGTGCTCTTAGGAAAGTACTCCAATTAGCCAAAATGGAACCATATTAAGGAAGAATTTGGCCTTTTACTTTTGTCTTGACACATTGCAGATGTTCATGGAATAATAGTATTTTTAGAACTTGAAGCAACTGTTAACAGTCTATCTAGGTAGGCCAACTCTTTTTACATAATCAGTAGATTAAGGGCCAAAGAAGATAAGTGATTTGCCTAAGGGTCATGTACCTCTTTGAAGACAGAACTGAAACTAATCTCCAGATATTCTCACTCTTAGTCAACTATTCTTTTTTTCACATGATATTACATTCTAGTAGTCCATCACTTGGCTGTGACAGATGAAAAGAGAAATTAGCCATATTCGTAAAATTAACTTGAAATTAATTTGCTTATAAATATTAGATAAAATGTGTTATCAAGTTTAAATGTCCCAGATCCTGGTCTTTTGGAGTTTGTATTCTATTTGGGAAGATTGAATAGGCCTATATAAAACAGTCTGAAAGCAATTATGGGCCAAACTACAAAGAGCCACTTATACAAATAGTTCACACAAAGGAAAAAGCATTATAAGGAGGCAGGATAACAAAGATTAAGAGGAGAATGGGTTTTGCTGTCAGACTAACCTAGTTTGAGCCCTATTGAGTGCTCTAGACTAACCTAGTTTGAGCCCTATTGAGAGCCCTATTTGAGTAACTTGCTGTCTGATCTTGGACAAGTTACTTAACCTCTTTGAGCCTCGGTTTTCTCAACTGTAAAATGTGGATAAAAGTAGCTTTTATCTCATGGAATTGTCAATTGAGTAGTATTGAATAGGATAACAAACCCATGTGTCAAGTGCCTGGCACATAGAAAGCACTTAATATTAACCACCATTATTGTTATCTTGGGACAGTGGGAAGACCAAGTCTGTTTGAAGTAAAAGGTTTATGCAGGGAACAATTTGTTCATTCAATAAATACTTACTGAGAACTTACTATGTGTCAGGCACTATTCTGAACAAAACAAAGTTCTTCACAACTGTATTAACTCCCCTTAGAGGCAAAAAGAAAAGAAAACAAAAAAATAAAAAAGATGAGAGGTATAAAAATAAAATAAAATAAAACAAAGTTCCTGCCCCCATGGAGGTTGTAATCTAGCTTGAGGAGACAGATAATAAAAATAAATAAATAAATTGATAACTATATGACAGGTAGTAATAAGTGATGTAGAAAAATACAGAGGAGAATAAGGGAAAAGGGAATGATAATGCAGAGTAGGGGCTGATAAGGGAAGAACCTTCTGATAAAGGTGACATTTGAGTAGAGATCTGAAGGAAATGCTGAAGTGTGCCATACAGATAATTGGGGTGGGGAGGGGAAAGAGCAAGGAAAGAGCAAATGTGCTGCTGCCTGATGTGCTCAAAGACAAGATAGGAAATTAGTGTAGCTTAAGCAGTATGAGCTAGAGAAAGAGTAGTATTGAGGTTATCAGGGTGCTAGATCATGTCAAACCTTGAAAGCCAAAGTCTACCTTGGCTTTCAAGATTTGACATGATCTACATTGAAAGCCAATGTAGACTTCGGCTTTTATTCACAATGAAACAGGGAACCACTAGACAATCTCAAGCATAGATGTGACAATGATTTGGCTTATGTTTAGAATCTAATTTTTGTGTTGAGAATAGATGATAGAAGGGCAAAAGTAGGAATAGGGAAACCAATTAGGAGGCTATTATTGAAATCCAGGTGAGAGATGATAATGGTTATTTTAGACCAGGCATCCTCAAACTACAGCCCGCGGGCCACATGCAGGTGTTTTTGCCCGTTTGTTTTTTTACTTCAAAATAAGATATGTGGGCCAGGCGCGGTGCCTCACGCCTGTAATCCTAACACTCTTTGAGGCCAAGGCGGGCGGATTGCTCGAGGTCAGGAGTTCGAAACTAGCCTGAGCGAAACCCCATCTCTACTAAAAATAGAAAGAAATTAATTGACCAACTAAAAATATATATATAAAAAATTAGCCAGACATGGTGGCGCATGCCTGTAGTCCCAGCTCCTCGGGAGGCTGAGGCAGGAGCATTGCTTGAGCCCAGGGGTTTGAGATTGCTGTGAGCTAGGCTGATGCCACAGCACTCACTGTAGCCTGGGCAACAAAGCGAGACTCTATCTCAAAAAAAAAAAAATACTGAATCCACATTCTCAAGTTCCTCATATAATGTGGTTTCCTAAACAACCTCTTTATCATCTATGTCAGTCTCCTCTAGACATAATCTAGTTGACCAACATCTCCAATTTAGTATTCCAGCTATGGTCTACCAAAATACTGTAGGGTACTATTACCATTCTTTGACTTTACATATCTAAGCATACATTAGCCTCATTGACAGCCTCACTCTACCTCTTAGTTTACAATCTCTCATAATACCTAAGATTTTTCTATTTAAACGATGTCTTCTTTGTGCTATTTTGTATATTTGTCCCTTGTTCTTTTGAACCTGGGTATGGTTCACAACACTTTGACAGATGAGGAACTTGAGGTTCAGAGAGTGGAAATGACTTGGCCAGAGTCTCATAGCAGTTATAATTTGTTCTAGACAGGACAACACCTACATTCCTTGTTCCAGACACTATGCTTCTACTTACACAGCCTTAGCTTCTGTGACAACTTGTTACCTGTCTAGCCAGCAGTTTACTTAGAGAGTTTGGGGCCAGTTTTGAAAATTTTGACAGCAGTTTATAAGACTAAAAACATAAAAATGCAGGCCGGGTACGGGGGCTCACACCTGTAATCCTAACACTCTGGGAGGCCGAGGTGGGAAGATCACTTGAGCTCAGTAGTTTGAGACCAGCCTGAGCAAGAGTGAGACCCTGTCTCTACTAAATGGAAATAATGAGCCGGGCATGGTGGCACATGCCTGTAGTCCCAGCTACTCAGGAGGCTGAGGCTGGAGGATCACTTGAGCTCAGGAACTTGAGGTTGCTGTGAGCTAGGCTGATGCTATGGCACTCCAACCCTGGCAACAGAGTGAGACTCTGGTCTCAAAAAAAAAAAAAAGACATTAAAGTCCAAACCTCAAGAAGTAACATCCTTTCCTTAGCTCAGATTTGTTCATTCGTCTATTCATTAAATATTTTTTTATTATTTTTTTTTGCTAAACATTTTTTTTGGGGGGGGGGGGCAGAGTCTCACTCTGTTGCCTGGGCTAGAGTGCCCTGGCATCAGCCTAGCTCACAGCAAACTCAAACTCCTGGGCTCAAGCGATCCTTCTGCATCAGCCTCCCGAGTAGCTGGGACTACAGGCATGCACCACCATGCCCAGCCAATTTTTTCTGTATTTTTTTAGTTGATCAATTAATTTTCTTTTTATTTTTAGTAGAGACGGGGTCTCGCTCTTGCTCAAGCTGGTTTCGAACTCCTGACCTGAGCGATCCTCCTGTCTCGGCCTCCTAGAGTGCTAGGATTACAGGTGTGAGCCACCGCACCTGGCCTAAACTTTTTTTTTTAAGTAAATATCTCCAGTATATAGTCTGTATACTACCTTAAGAATAGGCTTTGTAGTGGGGGCCTGGGGCAATAGCAAAGGGACTAGTAATGAGGCACTTACAATAGTTCAAGCAAGATATGATAATAGAGATAATGGTGGAGGTTCTGAAAAGTGGTCAGATTTTGGGTATTTTGAACACAGAGCCAATAGGATTTGCTGATGAACTTGACATAGGATATAGAAGGATGGAGTCAAGAATATCTCCCAGGTTTTTTGTCTGAGCAACCAGAAAAATGGAATTTCCATTAGTTTGAGATGAAGATACTAGCATAAACTCTGGGGGAAGGATCAGGAATTTGTGTTTCATACACAGATATAAAGCTGCAGCTGTGACAAGTGCTAGGGAACCAGTGAAGAGTTTCAAATAGGGGTATGACATATCAGACATATATTGAAAATATTACTTTCTTGATCATGCGTATATTAAAAAGAATAAAAAGCCTGGGCCGAGGATCTACAGGCAGAGGTCCTGGTTGCTTGTGACCTTTGGCAAGTGATGTTATCCTTCTAAGCCTGTTTTCTTACCTTTCAAATGGGAATATCAAATCTTGTTCTGCCAAAGTCAAAAGATTGCTCTAGGGATTAGCTGAGATGAAAGATAAGAAAACACACTGAAAAGACTTGTTTTGCCTAGAAGTCTCTCTGAATTTTCTTTACCTACAGAATAAAGTTTAAACATTCGTAGTCCTATTATGAGCCCTCCTTAGTTTATATTTTATGATTTTTAAATTATATTTGCAATTATACTTTACAATTAATAACATACAATATATATTATAATTTTTTAAAAACAAAATATCTTCTATTCAAATACTGAATACATTCTGTTAAGAGTATGCAGAGAATGAAATTTATTTAAAGGACAAAAATAACAGCAGCAGCAATACAATTAAAATGGAAAAAATATAATTTATAATAATTTTTAATATGACAGAGATGGTAAGTAGATACATTATCATTCTGTGATGTCAAAGAGACTCCTTTATCTGATAAGTTGTAGTTTAAACTTGAGACTTGAATATTTATAATTATCAAAAAAAGTACCACATATATTAAAATAGACACAGCAAATGGAAGAGCATATTGTGATTCATTAAACCTCTTCGATGAAAACAGTGCTTGACAATTAGAAAACAGTTCAAGTCTTTGTTTTAAAGAAATAACTCAAGTTAGTGTTCATATTAGAATTGACAGTGCTACTTTTTTTTTTTTTTTTTTGAGACAGTCTCGCTTTGTTGCCCAGGCTAGAGTGAGTGCCATGGCGTCAGCCTAGCTCACAGCAACCTCAAACTCCTGGGCTCAAGCAATCCTTCTGCCTCAGCCTCCCAAGTAGCTGGGACTACAGGCATGCGCCACCATGCCTGGCTGATTTTTTCTATATATTTTAGTTGGCCAATTAATTTCTTTCTATCTATTTATGGTAGAGACGGGGTCTTGCTCAGGCTGGTTTTGAACTCCTGACCTCGAGCAATCCACCCGCCTCGGCCTCCCAGAATGCTAGAATTACAGGCGTGAGCCACCGCCCCGGCTGACAGTGCTACTTTTGTTTCTAACATAAAATAAGACACTTAACGTTCCATGTTGAAAATTATCTTTTACATACAAAGAATATGCTCTGCCTATTACAGTAGGATGACATGAACTTAGTTTTTAGTTTCTGTGGATGCTCAGAGCCATAATAAGACAAGTTTCAGGATCTTTATGAGGCTTGAACCGGCAACCAGCCTAGCAGGTATTATTTTCTTAAACTCTTAAATCTTAAGCCCATCATGGTGGCCAGGAAGAAAGCTGTAGACAGTGAAACTTTTATGTCTCATTTGTCATTGGAGACATGGTAAACTCCATACCCAGCCAAAAATCCAGGAAAAAGACCAGCAATCAAAGATGGAACACCACTTTTCCATGTATATCCCCAAAATGCTTCTGTCACAAGGACTACATAACTAAAACTGACCAGATCAATTGGCAAGGTTGCAATTCTGCCACCCCAATACCTCATTGTAGCTAAAAAAAGCTATATATTATGATTTTTTAAAAAAATTGAAACATTCTCAAATTTATAGAAGAGTTTCAAATATAATACAAATAACTTTTCTTCTGTACCATTTGAGAGTAATAGGTAGACTCCTGAACACTTTAGTGTGTATTTCTAACAAAGACTTTCTCCTGTATAACCATAATATAACTATCAAAAGAAGGAAATCAATATTCATAGACTGGCTGGTCCAAGTGCAGTAGTGTTTACAACTAATTGATCACAACCAGTTACAGATTCTTTTGTTCCTTCTCCATTTCCACTGCTTCACTTTACTAGCCTTTAAAAAAAAATCATATACCACTACCATCTAATCCTCAGACTCCACTGAAGTTTTGCCAGTTGTCCCAGTAATGTCCTTTATAGCAAAAGGATCCAGCAGAAGAATCATACATGATATATAGTTGTTATGTCATTTTAGTCTCCTTCAAACTAGAATAGTCCTTCAAATCTGTACTTGACTTCCATGGCCTTGACATTCTGGGGCCTTTTCAGTACTACAGCCAACAGAACATAGCCTAAGGACTAAACTGAATTGGTTGCTATTTTATTTTATACCAGTGGTTGATTTTTTTTCTTTTTCTTAATAATAATAATTTTTACTCTCTTATGGACTCCTTATCATTTATTTTATTTTTTTTGAGACAGAGTCTCACTTTGTTGCCCAGGCTAGAGTGAGTGCCGTGGCATCAACCTAGCTCACAGCAACCTCAATCTCCTGGGCTCAAGCGATCCTACTGCCTCAGCCTCCTGAGTAGCTGAGACTACAGGCATGCGCCACCATGTCCGGCTAATTTTTATATATATATATTTTTAGTTGGTCAATTAATTTCTTTCTATTTTTAGTAGAGACAGGGTTTCGCTCAGGCTGGTTTCAAACTCCTGACCTCGAACAATCCACCCTCCTCAGCCTCCCAGAGTGCTACGATTACAGGCGTGAGCCACCACGCCCGGCCTACTTTGGAGTATTCTTAAAAGAGAAAAAGATAGTGGAATTATCCTGGGACCAAAAGATTGCCAATTTTAAATTTTATGAAGTAACACTTCAAGCTATTTTTGAAACTACAAAGCAGTTTCAAAACTATTTAGTTTCAAAGCTAAAATTTCAAAACTTTAGTGGAAACTAAATGTGGGCCTAAAGCAAGAATATAACTGAAGTTGATCAGTTAAGGTAGGGCCAGACCCTGGAGGGACCAAGGACACAGGGCTGAGCAGTATGAACTTTAACACATTAACTGCCGTGAGAGTTGTATTTAACTCACACTAGTTTTGAGCCCAGGGCCTCATTAAGTGTATGCAACTCACACATCTCTTCACCTTGGGAGCTGCAAGAACTGTTTTTCAAATTATAACTCACACACAGAAAACAATAAGAAATAACACATTTTTCATTAAATTAGAAAGGATTGTTTTGTTTTCAAAGTTTTTATTCTGTTTTCATAAGAAAACACCAAGGCCCCAAGGAAAAAATTTTTTTCTAGTGTGGCAGTCAATGTGTCAGCATTAGGTATTAGGGAGCTTTGAATTTTGAAGCAGAGAATATTGCAGACCCTCAGGTCTAAGAGGGCCTTAGACATTACCTGTTACCTCTTTTTTGGGATGTGAGGCTTTGTCAGCTCTCATCTAGGTTTCTGAGGTCTGGTCTACTTATTAAAAGCCTTATGGTTTTACTAGCAGGGAGAATCTTATTTTATTTTAATAAGATAAATAAAACTGAACCTATTTACTCTGGAATACATTACATACAGTTGCCCATGCAGGAAATATCTCTGTAACATATCAACATCTACATTTCTGAGTATGATTTTTTGACTAGAGACTCATTTTTAAAACCAGTGTTTCTTTGACCATGATATTTTTTGTTTTTTTTTGAGACAGAGTCTCACTTTATTGCCCAGGCTAGAGTGAGTGCCGTGGCGTCAGCCTAGCTCACAGCAACCTCAAACTCCTGGGCTCAAGCAATCCTCCTGCCTCAGCCTCCCAAGTTGCTGGGACTACAGGCATGTGCCACCATGCCCGGCTAATTTTTTTCTATATATATTAGTTGGCCAATTAATTTCTTTCTATTTATAGTAGAGATGGGGTCTCGCTCTTGCTCAGGCTGGTCTTGAACTCCTGAGCTCAAACGATCCACCCACCTCGGCCTCCCAGAGAGCTAGGATTACAGGCTTGAGCCACCGTGCCCGGCCTGACCATGATATTTTAATACATGGAAATCTATCCAAATCCAGTCAGAGAGGCCTCTTGTTTAACTTTAGTTTCAGCTGCTCTTGAGTGTGACTGTCTATTTGAAGTATTCTCCATACTGCTGCACATATTAAGTTAGAGAATCCTAAATGTGACATCTAGATTTGGTGAAAAATCTATCTACTTGTTTTCACATGACATAGAACAAACTGACAGAAATCTAATTTTATTTGTCTGGATAGCCATGCTCCATAGATAATCCACTAGCTTCAAGCTGCAGGTTTTTAATTTCATTGGGATTTATAGTTAGTTATGTGCCAGGCACTATACTAGGTGTTTAAGATATAGCAATAAACAAACTATAACTGGTCCTTGTCTTTATGGAAGTCATAATCTAATTGGGGCAAGATTTTTGCTTGTGAGCTACAATTTTATTTAGGAATGAAATGTTAGGAACAATGTGCTTTTCCTTATTTCCAAGGAGAGGGTGGGGAGGTGAAAGACATGTCTCCAGGAGACAATAGATGTACAGTGGTCCTGTGACACTTGACATTGCCAAGGACTGTGAAGGTGGACATATGAGGGCCCCCTTGCCTGAGGTTTTGGGTCTTTCAGGAAGTTGTTAGGGTGTTGAAAAGATCGTGGTGAGTATGGTCTTGGCTACAGGCTAAAGCTCAAAATGAATGGGAGTTTCCTCAGTCTCTTACAGTGCTCCTAGAGATTCTTAGGAGAGAGGCTTCTCCATGTTCATTTGCAAACACTCTATATTGGTAGAGTAGAACAAACACTAGCCTGGAAGTCAGAAACCTGGGACCTAGTTACAGATTTGCCTTTAACCCTGTATGTAACCTTGGCAAGCTACTTCCTCTGGATTTCTTGTATTATTTTATTTTATTTTTTTAGATGCAGAGTCTTGTTTTGTTACACAAGCTGGAGTGCAGTGATGCAATCATAGCTCACTGCAGCCTTGAACTCCTGGGCTCAGCCTCCTGAGTAGCTAGGACTACAGATGCATGCCACCATGCCTGGCTAACTTTTAAAAGAATTCTTTGTAGAGACAAGGTCTTGGGATGTTGCCCAGGCTGGTTTCATATTCCTGGCCTCAAGCAGTCCTCCTTCCTGGGCCTCCCTCTTTAAGATGGGGATAGTATACTTGCTCTGCCTACTGCTAAGGTAGCTATGAGGATCAGGGGAGTGAATGTCCTCTAAAGCAGTTTTATACTCATGTGAGGAATTAGCTGAATTCTTATTTGATTTACACAACAACCACGTGAGGCAGGCATGGCAGGTTTTATAACTTTTCTTTGATCTGTACTTCAGCTAAATTTGTTCTTTTTTGTCTTTTCCCCATTTAAGTAAGCATGGTACTCCCATGTTAGTCGTATACCCTGAATATCAGCTCCAGGGGTTTCTTCCAGTCTCATCCATGGCACAGAGTCCAGGACTGAGCCTATTTAGGGGCTCAAGAAACTCTTCTTGGTGTGACTCCAAATTCCACTCTAGAAGTTCCACATTCTTTTCCTATCTTTGTCTACCTCTGTTCTTTGAAACAGACTTTGAGAGTCCATTTCCCTGCTGCTGGAAGGAAGAAATGAGAATCAAAGAGTCTAAGAGACATTAGAGATTACCTAGTCTAACACCAACCTTCCCCCTCCTCCCAACCCCCCTTCTCCCATTTTATACTTAACAGAAGAGAAAACTGAGGCTCAGAGAGAAGGGGAAATTTGTGCAAATTATTTTTTGAATTAGGGGTAAACGATAAATGTAGATCTGGTGACTCCATATTCAGAGCCAGGGGTTCCTAAATTATAATGTGTACAAATAAATACCTGGGAATCTTGTTAAAAAAACCAGATTCCTGGACCCCCACCCCAGCCTATTGAATCAGAATCTTCAGAGGATAAGACCTCTGACTTATAGTTTTACAACCTCCTCAGATGATTGTGGTGCAGAGGACAGGCAGGGTACCACTGAAAAATAATTATTTAGAGCAGTAGTCTTAAACTCTTAAAATTGTATACTTAAAAGAATTTTGAAAAATTATATAACTCTTCACATGTTTTAAAGTTAATATATAAAAATGTTTTAAGATTAAAAAATTGTAAAGAATCTTATTTGTAAAATGCACATATAACATGTATATAACATACATATATTGTTTATATCTCTTTCAAAACTTTGGCAATGCAAATTTAGCACATATAATTTATAGAAAATGTCTACCATACAATCTGTTTTGCATAGCCAGTTATCATTGTCAACATACTCAGCCAAATCAGATTTACTTTCTGTTAGAAATTGCCTAACTTCTTTCTCAATTAAAATAAATATGTTAATATATGACCCTGTGATAAGTATTTCACTTCTGAATTAAAATTCTAATAGATATAAGACAAGTAGTCTTGTCATAAGTTTGTCACCTGGATGAATTACGATGCCAGTCCTTTCAATATTGATTTCTTTTTTTTTTTTATTTTGAGACAGAGTCTCGCTTGGTTGCCCAGGCTAGAGTGAGTGCCGTGGAGTCAGCCTAGCTCACAGCAACCTCAAACTCCTGAGCTCAAGCAATACTACTGCTTCAGCCTCCTGAGTAGCTGGAACTACAGGCAAGCACCACCATGCCCAGCTAATTTTTTCTCTCTGTATATATATATATTAGTTGGCCAATTAATTTCTTTCTATTTATAGTAGAGACGGGGTCTTGCTCTTGCTCAGGCTGGTTTCAAACTCCTGACCTCCCAGAGTGCCAGGATTACAGGCCTGAGCCACCGCACCTGGCTCAATATTGATTTCTTACAGAAGCTCTCTTCGATTTGTTTTTTGTGGCTCTCCCTCAAAGTTACACATTTTCAAATAGTCCTTTGTTTGGCACCCTGGAAATTTTTATACACTCGGCATTGTACCATAATAAAAGTTGAGATAAGAAAGAAATGTGACATTCTTTTATAATGTGGGAGAAGGGTAATTATGAAAGAATGGGAAAGGAGAACCAACTCAGGTCAGTGTTCGGAAAGATTACATATGGAAGTTGAGGATCTGGACATTTATTCTCTTAAAATTTTCCTGCTCAGGTACTGTTGGGAATAGAATACACTAGCTTAAGGACTGATGATTTAAACTGTGCTATTGGCTGGGTGTGGTGGTTCATGCCTGTAATTCTAGCACTCTGGGTGGCCGAGGCAGGCGGATTGCTCAAGGTCAGGAGTTGGAAACCAACCTGAGCAAGAGCAAAACCCCGTCTCTACTATAAATAGAAAGAAATTAATTGGCCAACTAATATATATGGAAAAAATGAGTCGGGCATGGTGGCGCATGCCTGTAGTCACAGCCACTCAGGAGGCTGAGGCAGCAGGATTGCTTGAGCCCAGGAGTTTGAGGTTGCTGTGAGCTAGGCTGACGCCATGGCACTCGCTCTAGCCTGGGCAACAAAGCGAGACTCTGTCTCAAAAAACAAACAAACAAAAATAAAATAAAATAAAATAAACTGCTATTGACCTGGATAACAGAGAACCATTGTAATGAATATTTTTGCATGTGTCTGTTATACTTGAGAGACTTGATGTACATATAAAATGGCACCCCTGGATATTCTTCCCACTTTCTGTTTCTGCTCTAGGTATATTCTTCTTTTAGGCAGCATTCCAAATGTTGTGATAATAGAGGATCTGATAGAGTTGCCCTCATTTACTTGTTATGGGTAAGGCCAGCATGGGACACAAGAGGATAGGAACAAGTATGTCTGATTTCCTTCCTCTAAGTAGGCATGTAGGGAGAGGAAAGAGAGAAGAGGTACAGAATCCAACTGGCACCAAGCCACTTTGGCCAAGGTGACCAGGCACAAGGTCTCTGGATCAAGGCTTGAAAATAGCTGGCAAGAGGACAAGGTATAATAATAGCCCAGACTGCAGGGCAAGAGTCCCATACCCTGAACCTCAGCTCCAGGGGCTTCTTCCAGTTTCTCCCATGGCACAGAGTCCAGGACTCAGCCCACTACAGAAGCTCAAGAAACTCTTCTTGACATGACTCTGAATTCTATTCCCTAAGTTCCACACTGTTTTCTTCTTTGTGTCTACCATTTCCCCCGCCTGTCTAGCATCTGTCTTCTTAGTCTGTGTGCTATCTTATCACCTCTTTGCTTCCGTATTTCCTTTCTCTCATCAGCCTGGATCCAGCCAGTCTTATGAGCAGAGATAAATTTGTTCATTCTTTTATCCATTCATTGTATAATTACGTAGTAAGTACCTAATGTGTATCAAAATTTGTGCTAGGCACTGAGGAAGAAACATATAAAAAGATATCCTGTCTGCCATTGAAGAACTCACAGTCCGGTGAGGGAAACAGACATGTACATATATAACTGTAATGCTAGGAAAAAAAAGTGCAAAGTGTTGCCTTAGGTAAATTGAAAGAGGCCAAAATGAATGAATGACTGAATGAATAGTGCTAAATCTGATGAATGAAATAGTTATATTGAAATAGTTATATAATGAAATAGTTATATAATGAATGGTTATAATCTTTCTAGAACAGAAGATTTGTAAAGATGTCTAGATTTTTCAAATTAATCTACACATTTATTACAAGTACAATCAAAATTACAATGAGATTTTTTTGAGATATAATTTATACCATATAATTCACTCATTTAAAGTACACAATTCAGGCCAGGCATGGTGGTTCACGCCTGTAATCCTAGCATTCTGGGAGGCTGAGGCAGGTGGATTGCTTGAGGTCAGGAGTTCGAAACCAGCCTGAGCAAGAGCAAGACCCCCGTCTCTACTATAAATAGAAAGAAATTAATTGGCCAACTAATATATATAGAAAAAATTAGCTGGGCATGGTGGCGCATGCCTGTAGTCCCAGCTACTCGGGAGGCTGAGGCAGCAGGATTGCTTGAGCCCAGGAGTTTGAGGTTGCTGTAAGTGAGGCTGATGCCACAGCACTCACTCTAGCCTGGACAACAAAGCGAGACTCTGTCTCAAAAAAGAAAAAAGAAAAAAATTAATTGGCCAACTGGAAATATATAGAAAAAATTAGCTGGGCACGGTGGCGCATGCTTGTAGTCCCAGCTACTTGGGAGGCTGAGGCAGAAGGATCACCTGAGCCCAGGAGTTTGAGGTTGCTGTGAGCTAGGCTGACGCCATGGCACTATAGCCCTGGCAACAGAGTAAGACTGTCTGAAAAAAAAAGTGCACAATTCAATAATTTTTAATATATTCACAGAGGTATAAAACCATTACCACAATCAATTTTGGAACATTTCAACACCTCCTAAAAATACTCCAAAGTTATTTCTCATTTCCCCCCAACTTCCTCCACTCCAGCTCTAGGCAACCACTACTGTACTTTCTGTCTCTATGGCTTTGCCTATTCTGGACATTTCATATAAATGGTATCATACAGTATGTGGCCTTTTGTGTCTGGATTCTTTCACTTAGCATAATGTTAAAAGTTCATCCATGTAGTAGCATAGTACAACATGGATAATACTTCATCCTTTTTATGGCTGAATAATATTGCATTGTATGAAAATACATTTTTCTTTATTCATTCCTCAATGGATGGACATTTTGATTGCTTATGCTTTTTTTTTTTGGACATAGAGTCTCACTCTTTGGCCCTGGCTAGAGTGCAGTGGCGTCACCATAGCTCACAGCTACCTCAAACTCTTGGGCTCAAATGATTCTCCTGCCTCACCCTTCCAAGTAGCTGGGACTACAGGCACATGCCACAGTGCCTGGCTAATTTTTTCTATTTTCAGTAGAGACGGCTCTTGCTCTTGCTCAGGCTAGTCTCGAACTCCTGAGCTCAAGTGATCTTCCTGCCTTAGGCTCCAAGAGTGCTAGGATTGATTACAGGTGTGAGCCACTGTTTCTGGCCTGATTCCTGTTTTTCAATCATGAGCTGGCTGAGGCTGCATTAGGGTCTGTAAGCTAGATATTATTCAAAACTAGAAATCTATGGTGTTTCAAATATAACTTTTTCTAAGGAAGAGAAAACCAAACAGAATGATAGATTTGTGATAACTACACTAAAAATCCATCCGTCATTGTCTTCAACCTCACAGTTCTCAGGGCTCCTACACTTAATTTTCTTTTTTATGTTAATTCTGGCTTTAGAAACAACATCTCCCTTTTGGAGGCCTGTCATTTAGAGAGTCCCTGACCTAGAGACATTTAGATTCTAGAATTGTCCTGTCAATATGGAAGCCACTAGTCCCATGTGACTATTGATATTTAAAGTAATTAAAATTAAAGTATAAAATCCATTTCTTCGGTCACATTTCAAGTGTTCAATAGCTTTATGTGGCTACCATATTGGACAGCACTGCTTTAGAATAATGTTGCTATTAATGTGGTAAGTAACCTTGAGGCCATGACTTTCCATTTCTGTGCCATAGGTTTCTCATCTGTAAATAAGGGTGGTGGATCTCAAAAGCTCCATCCTCCTCTGGCATTCTAAATGATTTGTGATTCAGTTTTTGGGGTGTGTCTCCTTCTACCTCCTCCTTCAGTCCTTCTCCTTCCTCACTGCAGTAAGGGCAAAAGTACCCAGAGGGAACATTAGGCTGCTAATTGGTCAAGGTACATTGCTCCCATTCTCTGGTTCCTTGGTGAAAGGGGAAGTGACTTGAGGGGGGTATACATACATCTAAGTGCTTCACATTTGGGCAGTGCAGAGTAGATCATAGAACTCTTTCACATTATTTCTTCATTTTATAGAATCAAAGAATCTCGAAGCTGGAAAGGCCTTAAAGGTCATCTTAAACTTTAATAAATATGAATTATATGGGGAGCTTGTAAAATGAAAATTCCAAGGCCCCACTCTTAGTGAATGATTCAGTAGGTGTCAGGGTTACCCTGGCCCAACCTGAAAAATCCTATGCTGCAGCTATGTGGAGTGGGATCTTGGAATCTGCATTATTAACACTATCTGACCACTGGAAACACTGGTCTTGTTTAGTTTCTAGTCATGTTGTCTTTGGACAGCTCTGACAGAAAAACTTTCATTATATTGAGCTCTCCTAATTCACCTAGATTTTCCATTTATAGTTACATAACACTAGTCTACTTCTTTCCCATAATAATCCTTCAGATTCATTCATTCAGGAAAAATTTATTGAGCATTTATTATATACAGGTTCTGTTGTAAGGCGCTGGGGATTCAGCAGTGGACAAGACGAACTCAACTTGGTCCCTTCAGAAGCAGCCTTCTGTCTAGTAGGGGAAACAGAAAGAAAGAAAAGAAAGGAAAGGGAAGGAAGGAAAGGAAAAGAGAAAGGAAGAAAGAGAAAAAGAAAAAGAAGAAAGAAAAAGAAAAGCTTGAGAAAAATGCTATGAAGAAAATAAACAGTGCTGTGATGAAGAATAACAGGAAGGGCTGAGGCTACTTAGGGTGGTTAGGGAAAGCCTCACCTGGGAGGTGACATTTAAATTGAGATCTGAAACATGAGAAGAATCAAGGAAAGATAGTTAAAGAACACAGCATGTTCTATCAGTCAGAAGGCCAATGTGTTTGAAGAATTAGGGAAAGATAGTTAAACAACATGGCATGTTCTATCAGTCTGAAGGCCAGTATGTTTGAAGCCTGGTGAGCAGAATGGGAGAATGGCACAAGATGAAGTTGGAGAGGATACAAGGCATAGTAGAAGTTTGGATTTTCTTTTGTATGCAGTGGAAGTTATTAAAGGGTTTTAAGCAGGAGGTGATGTGGTCTGGTTTGTGTTTTTAATAGATGATTCTGGATGATTTGTGGATTGTAAGAGTGAAATGGGATACCAGTTAGGGGGCCATTGTGGTCATTTAGGCAAGAGATGAATGAAGGCAGCTTGTATTAGGGTGAAGGCAATAGAGATAGATTTTTGAAACCTGCTTTCACATCCCTCAATATTTTCTCTTTTATAAGCTGAACATCTCAGTTCAGTTTTCCTGTCATAACAGGTTTACTCTCTTTTTCATCTGGGTGTTTTTCCTCTGGAAGGTATAACTCACTAGGTTAGAGCCTGCCCTCTGATGCTTCTGTAAAGAACCCAGATTTCTCACCTATATTTTCCTTAGCTCTTTCCTCCTATCCTATGCCTTACTTGTAGTTCTAGGAAATTAAAAATTTTAATCCAGTGACTATCCCTCTCATATGAAGAAAGGAGTCTCAGTTTTCCCTGTCATTAATCAGTTAAGAGCCTTTCAATTATGCAATCATGACTCTTTTTTTTTTTTGAGACAGAGTCTCGCTTTGTTGTCCAGGCTAGAGTGAGTGCCGTGGTGTCAGCCTAGCTCACAGCAACCTCAAACTCCTGGGCTCAAGCAATCCTGCTGCTTCAGTCTCCCGAGTAGCTGGGACTACAGGCATGTGCCACCATGCCCGGCTAATTTTTTCTATGTATATTAGTTGGCCAATTAATTTCTTTCTATTTATAGTAGAGACGGGGTCTTGCTCTTGCTCAGGCTGGTTTTGAACTCCTGACCTCAAGCAATTCTCCTGCCTCAGCCTCCCAGAGAGCTAGGATTACAGGCGTGAGCCACCGCGCCTGGCCCAGCCATGACTCTTGAATACTTACTGTGCTGGCTGGCCATGCTTGGAGACAAAGACTCCATCCCTACCCTCCTAGAGCTCAGGGTGTAATTGGAGAGATAAATGTAACAAAAGGTAGAAAAACAGATCACAAAGAAAGTGAGATAAAGGGCCTTGGGAGGAAGGGGGAACTTTTAGTTTTGAGGTAAATGAGGAAAAAGGGAAATTAAGGAAGATAGTAATTTGAAGCACCTGGGGCTGGAGTGGGGGGCAGGGAGTACTTTTTTATATGGGGTGGTCAAGGATGACCTCACTGAAAAGTCAATGTTTTTATTTAATTTTTGGTAGAGAATGGGGTCTTGCTCTTGCTCAGGCTGGTCTTGAACTCCTGGCCTCAGGCAATCCTCCCGCCTTGGTCTCTCAAAGTGCCAGGTTTACAGGCAAGAGCCACTGAGCCTGGCCAGAAGTCAATGTTTGAGCAATGATTCAAAGACAAGGAATAAGTCATGTGGCTACATAGGACAAGAATGCTCCAAGTAGAGGGTAAAGTCTCTGAGGTTAAGTATGCTTGGTGTTTTTGCCAAACGTTGGGAGGCCATGTGGCTGGAGCAGAGGGAAAGGGAGAGAGAATAGTGGTATATTAGGACAGAGAGATAATGAGGGACAAGATCATGTAGGAACTAGTAGGACATTTTTTCCTTTTATTATTATTTTTTGAGACAGGGTCTTACTATATTGTCTAGGCTGGATTTGAACTCCTAGGTTCAAGTGATCCTTCTACCTCAGTTTCCCAAGTAGCTAGGACTATAGGTGTGTGCCATCACACCTGGCTCTAGATGTCAGCATTTAAAAACTGTGAAGTTTTGATGAAAATAGATTCCAGGTCTCTTGAAAATTTGAAAAAAATTGGCAACATTGAGCCCTTATTCACAGAAGGCAAAAGTTGACAGGAGCTAAGTTTAGGTACTGGATGCCTCCTCTGACAGGAGCTAAGTTTAGGTATTGGATGTCTCCTTTTTCTAGAGCATGTACTCTCCAGTTTTCTAGTCCCGGTCCCTCCCTATTGTTTCCCCTAAACTGAGGCTAAGTGCCGTTGTACTTGTACTGCTGTTTTCCTATAGCAAAGTTAAGTGGAAAGGGAATGATTTCTTGTCTTTTAAGTGTTATAACATCTTAAAGGGCTTGGGAACTTGCAGTAGCCTAGTACTCTACCCCCTCCCTTCTTCCAACCAGCCAGGGGCCCCAGCCTGGTGTGTATGTCAGAGTAAGAAGACACTGGAATGAGTAAGGTACTCATATATAATGTATAACTTGAGTCCAGAGCCAAGAAGAAGAATGTACAGTGTCTGTGTGTGTGTGTTTGCCGGGGGGTGGGGGGGTGGGGGGGTATGGATGCTGGAAGTAGGCTTAAGTAAGCTGCATTTGCATAGGTTGTGCTTTTCTGTTCCTGTGTACTCTATGTACCAGGCTCTATTCTAGGTGCTAGGGATGTAGCAGTGAACAAGACAGACAAGATTTCTGCTACTATGGAAAGTTTCATTAAAAAAAAAAAAAAGATTTGATAGAGAATTTCTAAAGGGACAAACTGTGCAGATAAGTGGGTACATGTATGTGGTACATGTACTTGTAGATGGGCTCATGTTTGAGTCCTGGGTGCATATATTTATGCTTATTTGTACCTATGTGTATTGATGGGCAGCTCTTATGCCTAGAATGTTTGTTTATTAGTATACGTGATTTTATGCAAATGAGTGCACACAGGTGAGCTGGTATGTGGTATGCATAATGGGACATGTGTGCATGGGTACGTATATGTCAGCATTCAGCTGTAACTGGAGCTGTTCTGAAGTTTCTGTGGCATTTGTCAGTGAGCCAGTTAAGAAATAGCTTTTCTGCCTCTGGCATTCAGGGCCATTTGCCAGCTTCATCTCTCCTTGCCCCTTCTCACTTTAATAAGCTCTCTGTGCTTGGCTTCTCTTATCCCTAGAGGGTTAAAGCCAAGGAGAGGATAGTAACTGACTATTGAGCCAGGAGCTGGAAAAAGACTGATAAACTTCTGTGTAACCTGTTAGTAAGAAGGACTATAAGTAAGTCTGTTAGTAAGTCAGTACTTTTTGCCTCTGTTAGTAAAAATAGGCCTGGCTTCCCTGCCAGTCCTTATCCTCCACACTATAGGGAAAGAGTAGACTTGAAATCAGAAGGTCTGAGGATCTATTCTTGTCTCTGCCACTTATTATTGTGTGACCGTGGCCAAACTACTATATTGCTCTAGGCTTCAATTACCTCCTTCGTAGATGATTTAGTGCAAGTGATCTGGATGAAGACTCTACTTTCTTTTTTTTTTTTGAGACAGAGTCTCACTCTGTTGCCCCGGCTAGAGTGCCATGGCATCAGCCTAGCTCACAGCAACCTGCAGCTCCTGGGCTCAAGCAATCCTGCTGCCTCAGCCTCCTGAGTAGCTGGGACTACAGGCTTGCTCCACCATGCTCGGCTAATTTTTTCTATATATTTTTAGCTGGCCAATTAATTTCTTTCTATTTTTAGTAGAGACGGGGTCTCACTCTTGCTCAGACTGGTTTCGAACTCCTGACCTCAAGCAATCTGCCCACCTTGGCCTCCCAGAGTGCAAGGATTTCGGGTGTGAGCCACCGCGTCCACTCTGTTGCCTGGCTAGAGTGAGTGCCATGGCACCAGCCTAGCTCACAGCAACCTCAAACTCCTGGGCTCAAGCAATCCTTCTGCCTCAGCCTCCCAAGTAGCTGGGACTACAAGCATTTGCCACCATGCCCGGCTAATTTTTTTGTATGTATTTTTAGTTGTCTGACTAATTTCTTTCTTTTTTTTTTTTTTTTTTTTTTAGTAGAGATGGGGTCTCGCTGTTGCTCAGGCTGGTCTCAAGCTCCTGAGCTCAAACGATCTACCCGCCTCGGCCTCCCAGAGTGCTAGGATTACAGGCATGAGCTACCATGCCCAGCCAATGCAGTCTTAATACTTATCAGGAAGAATCATATCTGTGATTCCTTAGGATGGAAGAAAAGGGACCATCATTCCATTTTATCAACATAAAAAATGGGATCAGAGATGGACAGTGCATTTTCCAATGACACACAACATATGTATAAAGTATCTTCAAAGGCCAAAATATCTGACTACTCAGCTCAAGGTGTGGTAGCAGATGGCTCACTCTCATAGGACAGTCCTAGGTTTTGATGTTACTGGATGGCTTTTATGACTGTTCCTGCTTCTCATTTGGGGCATATATTATATCCCTAATCACTGGTTCTTTCTGATGTATCTCAGGGAGGGCAATGAACCAGGGGAGACCACCCAGATCACATACCATGAGCTTCTGGTCCAAGTGTGTCAGTTCAGCAATGTTCTCCGAAAACAGGGTGAGTGTGAGAAAGAGACTGGGTTGGTGGGAAAGAGACTTGCCTTGAGTATCTGAGGACTTATGGAGAAAGGACAAGGGATGGAAGGAATCTGGTAACAGCAGAAGAGAAAAAGTCAGCTGGGAGGGGGGCTAGCTGGCTGGGAGGGAGCAAGTAGCAGCAGGAAGGGTTCATGGTCCATGTTTTGTGTCTTACCTGCAGGCATTCAGAAGGGTGACCGAGTGGCCATTTATATGCCTATGATCCCAGAGCTTGTGGTGGCCATGCTGGCGTGTGCCCGCCTTGGGGCTTTGCACTCCATTGTGGTAGGAGTTTGGGCTGGTGAAAAGGTGTGGGGGTGGGGAATGGGACTCTGGAGAAGTAGGCTGGGCCTGGATGATGGAAGGTCTTAAATAACAAACTAAGGAGCGTATGTTTATGTCATAAATCCATATCAGTTATTCAGTTTCTTCTAGGACCCTGGGTTGGAGATCCTGAAGGTTTCATGAGCAACTCTTTTCCTTGTTTACTCAATCCCTGTGACCTCCTCTATCTCTCAGTCTTTCTTCCCTTCCCTAGTTTGCAGGCTTCTCTGCAGAGTCTCTATGTGAAAGGATCCTGGATTCTGGTTGCAGCCTTCTCATAACTACAGGTGACTAATTCTCCTACCCCCTTCTCCAGAACCCCCATACCTTGAGCCTTGTTCTTCAATCAGCTTGTTGGTATTGGGGGCTGCTCAGCACAGAGGGAAGGAACTGCCTGCCCTTCCTTTCTTGGTCCCAGTCAGCTGACCCTCTGTCAGCTCAAATCAGCTGGAAGAGCCAGAATCAAGAGGCCTACTTAGGAAAGGCTCTGTGAACATTGTGCCCACTGGGGAGTGTGGTGCCTACTAAGGCCTGGAATGTCTGTTGCTCCCCAAAGATGCCTTCTACAGGGGGGAAAAGCTTGTGAACCTGAAGGAGCTGGCTGACGAAGCCCTGGAGAAGTGTCAGGAGAAGTAAGTGTGCTTGGCCAGTTGGCTACTGCCCTGGGTTGACTGAGCTTTTCCCCAGTGGCAGGTTCCCTTTGTCCCCCCTAATCTAAATTGATATGGGTGGGTCTCGCCAAATCCTCTTTGAGCCAAGCAGGCTAACACTTTTAGGCTTTTCTTTCCTCCAGGGGTTTCCCAGTGAGATGCTGCATTGTGGTCAAGCACCTGGGGCGGGCAGAGCTGGGCATGGGTGATTCTCCCAGCCAGTCTCCCCCAATTAAGAGGCCATGCCCAGATGTACAGGTGAGTCCAACACTGGTATATGCCTTTCTCTGGGCTCAAATTGCCTCTCTCTTCTTGCCCAGAAAGTTCCTGATGTCCTCTTGTTTCCTTATCATAATTCTAAGGATCTCGGAGCAATCCTAGGGATGCCTCCTCTGGCAGGGCAGGGTGGGAGCTAGAAGACTTTGACCTTGAATGTGGATAGGGAGGCCCTTGATAGGAAGGGAGTCTCCTGTGCTGACTGGGGTATCCTTATGGGCACAGGGAACCCTCAGGGCTTGGACTTGGATTAGAAATGTCTGACTTGGATGACTGTATGTAGTCATCTTGATTGCTGGGCTATGACTTGTGTTGAGCTACTTTTGTGGCCTAGGGAATGCCCACCATGGAAGGACCAGGATCTAGCCCCCAAGATATGGCTCTTAATAGCTTTGGATCCCATGCCTCTGGTGGTAATGATAGAAAAGCCCAATGGTGGCCTCTAGGTCTGATGAGCATGAGGGATGAAAGTTCTAGGATCCAAAAGGACAGATGGTTACTGAGATTCTGTGACTTAAAGGGCTCTGGGTGATCTTGGGGCTAGAGAGGCTATAGTCTTATTTGGGGAAGTTGGAGAGCCCAAATAGCATTAGGAGTTTTATATGTATAGGGGCTAGAATCAGGATCAGGAAAATGGAGGCTGGGAGGACTAATGAGAGGGAAATCTGAGGGAAAGGAGGCAGCCAGGGGTTTGGGGTACCCTGACTCTTCCCTCCTACTCCTTGTATACTTGGACCCTGCTCACTAGCCTTTCCATGGGCTCTTAACAGAGTAAGCTGAAAGAGAAATCCAAGCGTGTCCGGCCCCAGGTATCCACTTCTGCACTGCCGTGGGCACTGCTTCCCTGTGTGCTTATTGGTGTGTCCATCTGCTCTTTGCCCCATTGAGATGACTGCCAGATCTAACTCCCTTCCTCTTGTCGGCCCCCCCACCCCCCGCCACCCCGGGCCCTTTGCCATCTAAGCTACTCTGAAAGGTTGTGAAATCAAATACCTGTTGCTGCCTCTGTGAACTGACATAAAGCATGGATCTCAGGGAGATAGCAAAGGAACCTATTTCATTCCTGCTGCTCAGGACCTTTGTAGAAGAGGGGACCAGGTTACCTGTCAGAAAGCATTTACTGTGCAGAGCCAAGAGAGACAGGGTAAGGAGCAGGTAGAAGAGGTACAGACCCTGACCTTAGGAATTCACCATCAAGCTGGGGAGTTAGACATGTATTAAAATGAAAATCTAAGTTTTATACAGGGCAGCAGAGAAGAAGATTCCTAAATACATTTATATACTACTTTGGGATTTACAAACTACATGGAACTCTCTGATATGATTAAGTACTAAACTGAACAAAAGTCACATTGTAAGCAGTTCTAAGAAGGGCGATCCAGGCCGGGCGCGGTGGCTCAAGCCTGTAATCCTAGCTCTCTGGGAGGCTGAGGTGGGCGGATCGTTTGAGCTCAGGAGTTCGAGACCAGCCTGAGCAAGAGCGAGACCCCATCTCTACTATAAAAATAGAAAGAAATTAATTGGCCAACTAATATATATAGAAAAAAAAATTAGCCGGGCATGGTGGCACATGCCTGTAGTCCCAGCTACTTGGGAGGCTGAGGCAGCAGGATTGCTTAAGCCCAGGAGTTTGAGGTTGCTGTGAGCTAGGCTGACGCCACGGCACTCACTCTAGCCTGGGCAAGAGACTCTGTCTCAAAAAAAAAAAAAAAAAAAAAAAAAGAAGGGAGATCCATAAGTGGGTGCTCAAAGCAGATTAGTATAGAGGAGAAAGTGGGCTTGGAGTCCAGAGACCAACTTTTAGTTGTATGACCTTGAAAAAGTCACCTCTCCTCTCTGGACTTCAGTAATGGAGAAATGATGATACACACGTAAAAGGAAACACTTCCCTTACTAAAACAAAACACACTATTTCTCTGGGTTTTACCATCCTCACAGGGTATCTTATTTTAAATCTGCTGTGATTAACCTTTTAGGCTAATGGTATACAAGCCCCTTTTCCCTATTCTCATTAGCATGGTAGAGACAGATGTGATTTCCAAGGGATACTGTTTTCCTTTTAAAACTCAGGCAGGGATCTAAGCCCCTTCTTTTGAAAGAGGTAACAAACTCTGCAGTTTAAACTTTAGGCTCTGGAGCCAGACTACTTGGGTTCAAATCCTAGCTCTGCCACCTGCTGCTCTGTAACCTTGGGCAGGTTACTTAAACTCTCTTTCTTCTGTTTCCATATCTGTAAAATAAGGACAATAATTGTACCTATCCTATAGGGTTTTGTCAATATATGTAAGGTGTTTGCCACATAGTAACTATTCAATAAATGTTAGCTATTTTTGCTTCCCCTTAATACAGCAGACAGACTGGCATTTCTAAAAGGAAGAACAGAAAAGAAATTTAAAAACTCTGGTAATTCTCAATACCAGAGACCTTCAGGCAATATGATCCTGGATTATTATTTCTTGGAGGTGAAAACAACTTGTTACCAAAAAACCAAAGAGCATAAAAATAGGCTTAAAAATGTTTGTGGTCTGAGAATTACAGTCAAAGCTGCAGAAATCTTAGCAGAGCTCCAAACCCCTTCATCCTTAAGCAATCTTCAAGGGAGAATCTGGCACAGTTTGCAGGTACTCTTGTCAACCATATCACCTATGAGCTCCCTCATATTCCTCTCCCATACCTGGCAGCTGCCTTCCCTGAGGTTATCCTGGTCGAAGGACAAAGGCCAACTCCTTGATTCTTATTTTTGAAAATTCAAACCTTTTCCTGGTTCAAAGCCTTGGGCCTCATGGGCAAACACCTAATCCCAATGTTTGCTTCACTAATTTGGCTCCCTCTGCTTCCTGGTGCTAGTTGTCAGCTCCACACCTGGAGTCCCCTGCCCCCTCCACTCTGCTCAACACTGACACACCCACAGAGGAATCAATTTCATAAGATTATAAGAGTGCCCTCCTGGCAAAGCCACAGTTTAACTATGCCTTGTCCTCACATGTACTTGGTGCCTGTTCTATGACAGTTCACAGTACTATAGACCAACATCATTTGTCCAAAGAAATATTGACATTTCTCCTTCAATACTTTAATCCCTCATCTCAAGTGATCATTTGGTGGGGAAAAAAGTATCCATGTGACAATGTATGTGTAGATTCATATGAATATTCCACTAAAAAATAGGGTGTATTCTTATGTTTTCTAGAGACAGGCAGCTTCTCTCTCTTCTTTTTTTCTTCCTTTTATTTTTAATGCTACCCTCACTTGGACTAGGCTTGTCATTCTTAAAATGCTCATATGCCAGAAACTTCAAGTCAGAAAGAGGGAAATAGAGTCATTTTATAATTTGCTAAGGTATGTGTTTAACATTTTAGGGTTTATGCACACAATAAATTAGCCTAATCCTTTTAATGAGTTAAGGATCTTTTTCTTTTTTTTTTTTGAGACAGAGTCTCACTTTATTGCCCAGGCTAGAGTGAGTGCCGTGGCGTCAGCCTAGCTCACAGCAACCTCAAACTCCTGGGCTCAAGCAATCCTGCTGCCTCAGCCTCCCAAGTAGCTGGGACTACAGGCATGCGCCACTATGCCCAGCTAATTTTTTCTATATATATTAGTTGGCCAATTAATTTCTTTGTATTTATAGTCGAGATGGGGTCTCACTCTTGCTCAGGCTGGTCTCGAACTCCTGAGCTCAAAGGATCCGCCCACCTCAGCCTCCCAGAGAGCTAGGATTACAGGCGTGAGCCACCGCGCCCGGCTAGGATCTTTTTCTTATATGCCTTGTTTACCTGCTAGCCAGGGCAGTTAAACTTACAGGAATCTAATGAATATGAAATGACTTTTTTTTTTTTTGAGACAGAGTCTCATTCTTGTTGCCCTGGCTAGAGTGCCATGGTATCAACCTAGCTCACAGCAACCTCAAACTCCTGGGCTCAAGTGATCCTCCTGCCTCTGCCTCCTGAGTAGCTGGGACTACAGGCATGTGCCACCATGCCTGGATATTTTTCTATATATTTTTAGTTGGCCAATTAATTTCTTTCTATTTTTAGTAGAGATGGGGTCTTGCTCGTGGTCAGGCTGGTTTTAAACTCCCGAGCTCAAACGATCCACTCGCTTCGGCTTCCCAGAGTGCTAGGATAACAGGCATGTGCCCTGGTGGCTGGCCTGAAAGGACTTTCTGACAGCTAAAGCAAACCCCAAACACATCCCATCTTCATGCTCTTAAATTTATCTCTCAATGGTCACTGAACTAACCTCTGTCCATCCTGACATTCATCAGTCTTCTCCACCTCACCCCAACCTCCATCCTCTGGGGCAATCTAAGGCTTGTTGTTTACTAGATAATACTTTTCTCTTTTGATGTTTACAAAATCTTTTGAGACCATTAGAGCAAGAATGACTATCCTCATTTTTAAAAGGTGGGACTTGAGGTAAAGTGACTTGTCCAAGGTCATATAGCTAGGAATTGGCAGAACTAGCATTGAAATCCAGTGTAATTTTTGGACAAATTCAGCGAATCTAACTTCACGTAGCAGAGAGTAGACTCAAAACACTTGTGTTCAAAGCGGTGATATAGCTAGGAAAGGAAAGGCAAATAGTTTCAAAGGAGAGTTTAGAGAAATTTTAGGATGACAGATCCAAAAGTAATTATTAAAGGCATTCAGGTATAGGGGGACATCCCTCTACTGGGAGAAGTCCACCATGGTCCTTCTTCACCAACTTGAAGCAAGGCTTCCTGCTGAATAGAACCTGCACCCTCAAGCAAAAGTCTCTCTGGGATTCCCTATTGATACCAGTGGTGTAAAGACCAGGACAGAGCTTGGATAGGAACCTCCAGCTGTTGACTGGGTCTGGACATAGAGGAAAAGGTGCTTGGATCAAGATCTGTTGACTTCTTTCACTTCTCACTAACAGGGTCAGGTGCCCGCCTCACCTGCAGGCTCTAACTAATTTTGCATTTTTGAATTGTGTGGTTTCTGCATCCCTGCTGATGAGCCACTAGTCCCATAGTACATATGCATGTATGCAGACCTGTATGTGCATTGTCATTCATGCAATAAAAAATTTACTGAGTACCTTTTGAGTGCCAGGCACTTTGCTAGATGTTGGAGATATGGTGGAGGGGGTGGGGGAACAACAGACAGACATGCTACTGTTTTCATAGAGGTCACTACCTAGTTGGGGAGACAATAATCAAGTAAACAACTAAATAAAATAACTGGAAATATGTGTTATGTGGGGGAAAAACATGGTGCTGTGATCATTAATAATATTAATAGCAGAGTTGGGGGTAAGAATCTATCAGATACTGTTCAGATAAAGCCTTTCCAAGAAGGTGACATTTCAGTTGAGAATTGAAGGACGAGAAGGGACTAACCAAGGGTCCCTCCTCAGTCTGAGGCCAGGTGAGGAGAGTTCGGGGTAGAGATAGAAAAGGATGATAGGAGTATCCAGTAAGCCTAGGTTCTCCTCCTGTTCCCTCTAGGTTCTGTCCCTAGCCTAGGTTTCCTCCTGTTCTCTCTAACCTGTTCCCCCCTCCTAGGGCTTTCCCTCCCTTCCTGTACTCCTACCTACCTGTCCCACCCCAGTCCCTCCAGATACCAGGTAGGGGTGTCTCCTGTCCCCATCTTGAGTTGTTCATAGTTCTTCCCTTTTCATTCCCATCTTCCTCTCCCTGCAGATCCCATGGAACCAAGGAGTTGACTTGTGGTGGCATGAACTCATGCAAGAGGCAGGGGATGAGTGTGAGCCTGAGTGGTGTGATGCTGAGGACCCACTCTTCATCCTGTACACTAGTGGCTCCACAGGCAAACCTAAGGCAAGTGTGTGTGTGTGTGTGTGTGTATTGTATAGGGGTGAGAAGTGAGTTTTTGAGGAAGCACATAATGCTATGAATTTTTTTCTACAACTCTGAGTTTCAGAAATGTAACTTTATCTTTTCTAAATCAAATTAAGACATAAATCCTAAATCACTAGGTAGTGAGGCCCAGAGTATGACAGTTTGAGGGTGAGGGCTTTCATGGTGCCCAGTCTCTCTGGGAAACCCCATTGATACCAGTGGTGTAAAATCAGGCAGAGCTTGCATAGGAACCTCCAGCTGTGGATCGTATCGGGACATGAAAGGGGGAAAGGATCAATCCATGTGGCTGACATGGATGTTTCTTCTCCATGCCCATGTGGTATGGTTGAAGGAGAGCTGTCCTGTCACCTCAGGTCAAGAGTGGGTAACAGGGATCTCTCTTGGGCTTCTAAGAACAAGTTTGGCTTCTGAACTCTTAGAGTTCAGTTCCTTCCACATGGTATACTATTACATCTAATCCTCTTTCAGGTCATGGTGTGAGAGCTGAAAACACTTAAGAAAACTCTGACTCTTCCATTGACTTGAAAGCTATGTCACTCTCCCTTCCACCCACCCCATCCCTAAGTTCTTCTTTCAATATACTTTGGAATATCCCTCAGTCGGCCTTTAGAAACACAGTTTTGGCCTGTCCTTCCTAGGGATGGGGTAGGGATGGAGTAAGAAAAGAAGATTGTCTTTTTCCCCCTACTCACTCTGCTATTGTGTAATTGAATGTGTGGGCACAAATACATAACAGAGAGACTATTAGGTGTGAGTGTGCTAGTAGTGTTCATGTGTGTGAGAGTGATGTGGGTGGCTTTGAAAAATGCCATCTGAGGTTTCAGGTGTGAATGATGGACTGATATACATGTATAACATCAGAAGTATGATAAAGAATATGAGATGGGAGCATGGAGAATAGGAGATGGAAGAGAGATGGATGCTGTGAAGGAGATGCTGGCAGGGCCAGAGTCAATGAGGAGGATCTTGCTCTAGCTCTGCCCAGCCTCTGTTTGGTGATAAATGGGGGTGGGCAGAAGGCCTCAACCTGAGGCCCCATTCTTCCCACAGGGTGTGGTTCACACAGCTGGGGGCTACATGCTCTATGTGGCCACGACCTTCAAGTATGTGTTTGACTTCCACGCGGAGGATGTGTTCTGGTGCACAGCAGACATTGGCTGGATCACTGGCCATTCCTACGTCACCTATGGGCCACTGGCCAATGGTGCCACCAGTGTTTTGGTGAGAAGGGAGCTGGGATCCATGGCTACCTGGCCAAGCTGGGGGATGGACAAGACTATCCTGGGTGACTACCTCCAAAGGCTACTTGGTCTAGAGGCAGGGGGACTTATACAGTGATCTGTTTCCCAGATAAAGAAAAGTCCTTAGGGGGTTGTGTATCCTGACAAAGAAGGTCTCTTGGCTTATCTGGTCAGGGAGTGAAGATACAGTCGGTCAGAAAGGGCAAAATGCTGAACCTGAGGGAATGGTGGGGAATGGAGGGACTATTGGGAAGGACCGTGAATGACCAACCTTCACTTGGGGTCAGTTTGAGGGGATCCCTACATACCCAGATGTGAGTCGCCTGTGGAGCATTGTGGACAAATACAAGGTGACCAAGTTCTACACAGCACCCACAGCCATCCGTCTGCTCATGAAGTATGGAGATGAGCCTGTCACCAAGTGAGACCCCTTCCCAGTTGCTGCCCCATGAGCATCCCTCAGAGCCAGGTGCTGGCCTTTGTATACAGTCTTTTCCTTTCCATTGTCCTAACTCCCTGACCTTGAATAGGGGAGGGGGCAAGAGAAGAGCCTGGGCATGTATAACCCAGCTCCCAGTGGTACTTACAAACTTCCTTTTCCCATTCTCCTGCCCAAGGTATAGCCGGGCATCTTTGCAGGTACTAGGCACAGTGGGTGAACCCATCAACCCAGAGGCCTGGCTGTGGTACCACCGGGTGGTAGGTGCCCAGCGCTGTCCCATTGTGGATACCTTCTGGCAAACAGAGACAGTGAGTGATGGGTTCAGAAGGCTGGGGCTCAGGAACAATGTGGGAAGACTGACTCAAACCTCTGATCTCTGACTTCCATAGGGTGGCCACATGCTGACTCCCCTCCCTGGTGCCACACCCATGAAGCCTGGTTCTGCTGTGAGTGAGGCTCTCCTGGCTGGTCCTGGGCTAAGCAGGGGTAGCATCTTGGGGCATTTGGCCTTGTTAGACAGTGGGAGACTAGACTGATATATATGTGAGGAATTTGGGGCTCTGGGGTTCTGTGGGAGTTGAGTCAGAGTTGCCTCATTCCTCTTCTTGGGTTTGTCTCCTGTTTGCTTCTAGACCTTCCCGTTCTTTGGTGTAGCTCCTGCAATCCTGAATGAATCTGGGGAGGAGTTGGAAGGTGAAGCTGAAGGTTATCTGGTGAGGCCCTGGTCCTTGCGGTCTTTACAAAGGGGATAGCGTCCACCAAGGGTACTTGGCTTCCACATTTATAACCTAATCTCACCTAGTAGTTGCTTAGGACGGAAGCTTCATGGTTGGGGGTTTGTTCTTTGTTGATAGACCCTGGGTGAAATCCTTGGATACTCTTGATACTTGGCCTGAATCTCTGCCTTTTGGTCCATGAGGCTTTTAAGGGCCTTTTTAGAATCTGCTCCAACTCCTGATGGTACCTCTTTGGGGCTGGAAGACTTAATACTTGAGACTCCATGTCTCAAGACTTAATACCAACTCTTCCCTTGACAAACATTTTGGAAAAAAGAGGCTTCATAACATAGTGGAAAATCACATAGACCCTGGAGTCAGCCTGCCTGGGTTCAAATCCTGGCTCTGCCTCTTTTATGATGTCAGATAAGTTACCTAACCACTCTGAACCTAAATTTTCTCACTTGTAAAACAGGCATATAATATTACCTTTGTCTCCCATGGTTGTTTGATTAAATTAGATGATCCATGTAAAGGAGTTAGCACAGAACCTGATAGTTGGTAATTGATAAACATTGGCTGTTGTGATTGTTATATTACCTGTTTCCCCGAAAACAAGACAGGGTCTTAAATTTATTTTTCCTCAAGAAGACACCCTAGGGCTTATTTTCAGGGGATATGTTATTTTCCCCTCAAAGCCTCAGCTTGCAGCACGCACAGGATGGCTGGGACCTGATGGGGAGCTGACCTTGTTGGTGGGGCTGCCTGTACCTTTCCAGTCACCTCTGGGATAGTAGCTGTCACGATGGGGCAGATGAGAAGGGCTGCTTGTCTTCTTTACTGCTCCGTGACGAAATGCATGGGTTGTGCAGATATGCTGTGTAGCCACACCCATTGCTAGGTCTTATTTTCGGGGTAGGGCTTATATTGTGCAAATGCTTAGAAATCCTGCTAGGGCTTATTTTATGGGTAGGTCTTATTTTCGGGGAAACACTGTAGTACTTGTGAGGACCTCACCAGCCACCCCCATCACCCCACCCCATTTCACTTTCTCAAGAGCAAATTAGTAATAGGGGCAGGACTTAAATCCAGGCCTTTTTTTAGCCAGTCAAATTTAGCAGTGGGGGTTGAATATCAACAAATTTAGGCCTTTTAACTCTTTTTTTTTTTTTTTGAGACAGAGTCTCACTCTGTTGCCCAGGCTAGAGTACCATGGCATCAGCTTAGCTCACAGCCACCTCAAACTCCTGGGTTTATGTAATCCTGCCTCAGCCTCCCGAGTAGCTGAGACTACAGGCCTGCACCACTGTTCCCGGCTAATTTTTTCTATGTATTTTTAGTTGTCCAGCTAATTTCTTTCTATTTTTAGTAGACATGGAGTCTCGCTTTTGCTCAGGCTAGTCTCAAACTCTTGGGCTCAAAAGATCCACCCATCTTGGCCTTCCAGAGTGCTAGGATTACAAGCGTGAGCCACTGTGCCCGGCCCAGACCTTCTAACTCTTAGCCTAGAATTCCATCCCATCCTGTCAATCTGCTGCCCCAGAATGTTACTGTTTAAGCAATAATTATTTACTTGTGTGTGGGTCCCACTTTTTTATATGACTGTTTTCATTTGCATCAAACTGGACCTGCTTTCCTGAGGTATTAGCCAAAAGGAGATTCACATTTACTAAATGCTTATCACTGTGCTAGGCAATTTCCATATACTGTTAATGTAATCCCCACAATAACTTTGGAAGATAGAAATTATTTTCTCTGATTTACAGATAAGGATCCTGAAGCTCAGAGAGATGAATTACTTCCCTGAGGTCACCTAGCTAGTAAGTGGTAGAGTTGGGATTCCAAGCCAGGATCATCTATCTCTAATGCCTGCACTTTGTCCTACATCTCAGGAATGGCAGTCAGGATACTTTCCCTCAGGTTTAGCAAAACTGTGATTATCTTCCAGTGAGGCAGCATAGCCGATATGATCACTGTGCCTTCCTCACTCCCCAGGTGTTCAAGCAGCCCTGGCCAGGGATCATGCGTACAGTCTATGGGAACCACGAACGCTTTGAGACCACCTACTTTAAGAAGTTCCCTGGGTACTATGTGACGGGAGATGGTGAGCCTTGGCTATCCCCTTCCCACATCTCCTACTAAGACATGTACCTTTCTCTTCCATTTTTAGGAAGAGTTGGTTAGGGGTGAAGAAGAACAGAGAAGAACGTGTCCTACATATCAGTGTCTGGTATCCAGGCAGAGCTACAGAGAAGACTGTAAAAGCAGGAATGAGTATTGCAGGAAGGGTCTCAGCATGGTGCCATCTGAGATTTGATGTATGAGGAAAGAGGTTCTCCCTCTTTCTTGCTCCTGTGTTTCAAGAGATGGGGCATGTGGCAGTGTGTATTATTATGTCATGTGTCCCATGTTTGCAGCCTGTTTGTTTATCTGTCCATCCACCAATCCATTCATCCATAATATTTGAGTGCCTACTGTGCCCAGGTGCTGATCTAAGAACAGGAAATATTACCATGAATAATTTAGTGAAAATCTCTGTTCTCATGGAGCTTACAGTCTAGTAAGGGGAGATAGACAATAAACCCACCAAATAAGCCTATCTTGGACAGAGATAAGCACTATGAAGAAAAATAAATAGGCTAATGTGATAAAGAGTACCCACAGGGATGTCCGCTGTTCATGGGATGGTCAGAGAAGGCTTCTCTGAAGTGACATTTGAGCAGAGACCTGAAGGGTGAAAAGGAACCAGGCATGGGGAAATCTAGAGTAAGAGTGTTCTGTGTAAAGGAACACAAACTTGAAATGTCTGAGAAATGGACTGACCCTGTGTAGCTGGAGTGTAGCAAGCAAAGGGAATATTATATGAAGTTGGAGAGGTAGGTAATATACCATGGGCCATGGTCAGGAGTGTGGATTTTATTCAAAGTACAGTGGGAGACATTTAGAAGTTTTAAGCAGGGGAATGGTAAGAACTGATTTACTGTTTAGAAAATAACTTTACTTGATTTATGGAGAATAGACTTTAGGTGGGTATATTAGTTTATTTATTGCCATAGAACAAATTGCCCCAAAAGTTGGCAGCTTAAAACAACAAAAACATTATTCCACACAGTTTCTGAGGATTAGAAATCTGTGAGCAGCTTTGCTGAGTGGTTCTCATTTAGGGTTGCAGTCGAGCTGTTGGTAGGGGCTGCAGTCCCCTGAAGATTTGACTGATCCTGGAGGACCTACTTCTATGCTCACTCTCATGGTTGTTGGCAGGAATTCTCAGTTCCTCACCACAGAGAACTCTCACAACATGGCAGCTGGCTTACCCAAGCAAATGATCTGAGAGCATGCAACCAAGACAGAAGCTAGCTACAGTGTCTTCTATAATCTAATCTCAGAAGTGACATCCCATCACTTCTGCCAAATTCTATTGATCACACAGACAAACCCTAGTACAATGAGAAAGAAGACTGTACAGATCTATGAATATCAAGAGGAAGAGAAAAATGTGGTCATTTTGGGAGCTGGCTACCACAGTGGGCAAGAATGGAAGCAGGAAGACTTGTTAGAAGGTTATAGCAGTGAGTGTGGCAGTTTGTATATATGGATCAGGTATCCTACTGTGGGGCATTTATTATGTTGTGCATTTCTTCCCAGGCTGCCGGCGGGACCAGGATGGCTATTATTGGATCACTGGCAGGATTGATGACATGCTCAATGTATCTGGTGAGGGCCAGGGACCACTTTCCCATCTCATTAGCTCTGTTCTGGAAACTTCCAGCCAAAGCCTTCAGAGAAAGCCAGGAGTGTCTTTTGGCCAGACCATGTATGAAATGTGGCATTCAGTTTTGGGCCAAGGTTTTGGAGGAATAGTGATGAACACTGGAGTATGTCTAGAGAAGGGGAGCTGGGATGGTGAGGTAACTGGAAGCATGATATATGAGGAATGAATGAAGGGCCTTCTCCATTTGACCAGACCAGGACTGCCTCATGGGAACAGGAGGAGCAAGGGCTGTGGGGAGGCTGGGATCTCTCTCATGGCACTCCCTTTCCCTTGTCAAGGACACCTGCTGAGTACAGCGGAGGTGGAGTCAGCACTTGTGGAACACGAGGCTGTTGCAGAGGCAGCTGTGGTGGGCCACCCTCATCCTGTGAAGGGTGAATGCCTCTACTGCTTTGTCACCCTATGTGATGGCCACACTTTCAGCCCTACCCTCACCGAGGAGCTCAAGAAACAGAGTGAGGAGCCTCCCTGGGCAGGGACTACGGAGTCTGTCTTAGAGGCCCACTGCAAGTTGTTGGGGAGGGGCTGGAGTAAGCTGCTCCCTGAACCATGAACAGATCCCATGGGGCCCCATGGGCTGATTGTCCTCTTCCCACTTAGTCTCCACTAGGATAATAATAATAACCAACATTTATAGAATACTTTGTGCCACCATCAGGCTAAGTACTTTAAATGCATTACTCCATTTAATTCCTACAGTCATTCCTATGAAACAGATCTTATTGTTACTCTCACTCTAAAGATGAAGAAACTGAGACTCAGAGGAGTTAAATAACTTGCCCATGGCCATACCACTAGAAAGCTAGGATTTAAACTAGTAGGCTGGTTCTAGAGCCTGAGTTCCATGAAGGTGGGTTAAGATAAAATGAAAGAGTAAAGAGACATTGTGTTGAGGAGTGGAGAGTTGGGGGGTGGGAGGGGAGAAAGAAGGGCAGTGAACCTGAGAATGATTCTGTGGGCAGGGCCTTGAAGAGGAAACAGGTGGGGAACACAGCCATCTTTATCTTGGTTTTTGGATGTCTGGCTAAGGGTGCTGAAGAAATGTTTAATGATTTGTTGGTTACAGTTAGAGAAAAGATCGGCCCCATTGCCACACCGGACTACATCCAGAATGCACCTGGCTTGCCTAAAACCCGCTCAGGTATGTTCAGAGACCTCCAGGGATTGGAATGGGCCAAGGCCCAGTGGTGGCAGGGTGTGTGTGGATGAAAACCTTTGGCAAGGCTGGTGTGGTCACTCCTGTTACCAAGTAACCAGAGGCCTGTGGTCCCCCAGGAAAAATCATGAGGCGAGTGCTTCGGAAGATTGCTCAGAATGACCGTGACCTGGGGGACACGTCTACTGTGGCAGACCCATCTGTCATCAGTCACCTCTTCAGCCACCGCTGCCTGACCACACAGTGAACAAGATCCTGTCCTTTACCCAGGATTTCCCCTGCTTGGCTCTCCAAAGTTTTGCCTATTCTCTCTCCCCTGCCCCAGAAGTGCTGAGGGCCAGGGCTGACCCACACTATACCTCCCTTGACCAGCTGTCTGGGACTAGAAACCAGCTTTGTCCCTATATGGAGACAACTTTTTTTGACTGCCAGTCAGAAGGGACAGGGCCCAGGTCAGCCTCAGACTGCTGTGCCCCCAGACTGCAAAGAGTTCTCACAGCCCAGAACAGGGATGTAAAGGCTACCTCTCTAACTCAAGTTAAATGTTTAGAGGGTATGTGAGGACCTAGACTGAAGCAGGGAGACAGCTATGTAATCTTATGTCAGCTCTCTCAGGAAGCACCAGTACTTATATTGGGCATGCACTTGCCCTTAGACACGATGGTTTGTGAGTTCAGGAACAATTTATTATTTTTAAAATATTTTGCTGATTCTGTTCAGGGTCTGAATTCCCTTTTGTGCCAGATGGCAGTATTGTCTGCCAGGAGCTGTATGGACAGGTTCAGTCTCCAGAGGGTTTTCAGATCATCTTTTTCTTTGAAGGAGTAGATATGCTTTTTCCTAGAGCCAACGGAGCTTGTGTTCCTTGTACTCTGTTCCTACCCTCCCTGAACAGAGCCCTGCCCATAAGAGACACTCTCAGATGAAACTCTTTTCTTGCCCTAGTGATGCTCAAGCCCTGTGGTTGTAGGAATAAAGTCTGTGACCTCATGAAGGTGGTGACTTCTTTTTTTAGGTATCCGTGTAGTAAGGCTGTATAGTCGTTAGCTGCTCTGATTTGTGTGGCAGATGGGAAGGGGAGTGGTATTCCCCAGACTACCCCAATATCTTTCTTCCAGAACTTTTGGTTTGGGTAGAGCTAGGCAGAGCTTCACTCAAAGGCCCTTTCACAAGTCCCTGAGCTAAGTAGGAAAGTGATTAAAGCCAGTTCACAACTGTGATGTCTGGTCATGGTTGTCTTCCCTCCTGGGCTCCTGCCAGGAACCTTCTCTCTTCCTCATGATCCTGGGGGTACATTAATGAGTGACTAAAGATTGGAACTTCAGGGTCCTACCCATAGGCTCTGGGTCTAAGAAGATCCTTATTATAGCCCAGTCACCTCCCCTGCTTCAATCCACCTTAAGTGGACTGACCTAGATTATAGTTCCCCCCTCCCCTCTGTTCACAAAGCAAGGAATCACTGAATCAGCAATGCAGTTTTATTTAAAGTAGAGCTGGGGAAAGGCTATGCCCCTTCACTCCCTCTCCTCCCACCACTTGGTCCTATCCCAAGTCAGGCACTGGAGCTCTCTGAAAAGGCTTGATGAGGCTTACAGGAGTGGGGCAGGGTTTATGGACCTTTATCTTAGAGCAGCTTCCCTTCAGCTGTACCTACATCCCAAGGATTTGGGGGCCTCTAGATCTTAGGGAAATAGAGCTTTTCTCATCCTCAGATGGAAAGCTGGGGGAAGGTTCCAGCATTTACCCTTCCATGAGGGCAGCCCCTCGAGAGGGATAGGAGAGGAATGACAAGTACAGGGGATAGGAGGTCTCTTGAGCGAAGTTGGAGCTGGCCTGGTTGTGCCTTCACACAGGATATGGGTTGTCCAGGACTGCCACTCCTGCTGCCACACCACCATCTGCATGCTCGATGGCTTTGGTTCGAAGTAGATGCCCCACATGCTTGTTCATCACAAGTGTCTTTCCCTGCCTATAGAAATGTAGGCAGGAGACAGACATCACCACCTGGACTCAGCCCAAACCCAGGACCTTCCCTGGTCCCAGCCAAACAGTATATGGGTAACTGACTACATCTAAGAAACTGCTAGGATTTTAGAGTTTCTCTTCCTCCCTGGACTCTTTCTAGTCCTGGATTGTCAGGCCATATATTTTCAGTCCTCTTGGTACCACCCGAAATTTCCTTTGTAGTTCCAAAGCACCTCTCATGTGGGTTTCATTTCATAGCCTTGTGAGGTAGGCAGGTCTTAGGTCTTTGACTTCATTTAATAGTAAGAAAACAGGTAACAAGCCTAGGGATTGGCAGAGCTGAGACTAAAGCCCAGGATTCCAGATTCTGTCCAGTGTTCCCTCTAGGCTCGCTTGGCTGGCACTCTTATAGGGAGGTAGTGGAAGGAGCTCCTCCTGACTGGCTCACCTGACATAGACCCCAAAGATGCCCAGTTCTGAGATGCACTGGACCACTTGGGCAGGGCTACCAGGCCGTAGAAGGCAATTTCCAAAAGGCTCAGGTTCAATCTTCTCCATGAGGATGTAGGAGGCTCTCTCCTCACTGTTCTTCAGCCGCTCCAGGGCCTGTACCATATTCTCTCCATACAGGTTGTTACCTACAATTAAACTGGCCAGTCACCCTGGAACCTCTGCTCACCTCCTCTACCCTATGCCCTCACTTCTGGGGCCATGTGGGCGAGTCAGCAGCCTCAGTTCCTGAAACCAGCTCAGTGAAGCCCAGGGCAAATTTGACTCCCAAAGAGGGAAGGTCACCTTGACAGGAGACCCCTTATTCATGCAATTGAACACACCTTCCACCATTTACTGTCCTGCCCTGGTTCTCCTCCTACTTGTCTGCTCCTACTCAGCCTTTAGTACTGGCTCCTTCTCCTCTTAAATGTTGGGGTTCCCTAGGAATTGGTCCTCCCCCCTTGCTCTCTCCATGTATCTTTTTTTCAGGGAGATCTCTTCCATTCTCAAGGCTCTATCTGTTCTCTATAATTATTTGCTCCCAAATCTTTAACTTATACTCCCTGCTTTAGACATCACATAAATGTCCCATGCCCCCCCCCAACAACAACATGTTCAAACAAAATTATTACTTCTGCCTGAACCTGCCCTTCATGGACCTTCCTACTGTGAATCAGGCAAAAGGCATCCCTGAATATATTTAACTATTTAACTCCTCCCTCTCCATCACCTCTGGCATTAACTTGGACATGTCTCTCCAGTCTGTGCTCCAAATTTATAGCCCTAGACCGGGCCTCTACATCGCTCTTCTGGATGACTGTGCCAGCCTCCTCCATGGTCTCTCTGCCACCAATGTCTCCCTTTATTCCAGAACATCTTCTACAATGACTGAAACACTGTTAAGTTTTCCAAGTTCCTACTACCGCTAACAACTTGAAATCTGGATGAATCATGTGTCCCTTCCCTGCTTAAAACTCTCTTAATGGCTTAAACTCTCTCTTCCCACTACTCTTAGGATAAAATTCAAATTTTTAACGTATAGTCAATGCCCTTAATAATCAGGTCCCAAACTATCTTCTCCAGCCCAATGCCTGCCTCCTGCCATTTCCCTCTCTAGCCTTACCAGTTTCTCATTAATCTCCAAACATACTATGCTTTCATGGCCCAGTGCCTTTGCTTGAGGTTGTTCCCTCTGTATAGAATGCTCTTCCCCTTTTCTACCTGGGACACTCCTACACATACCCCCTTAAGTCCAAGTTAAAAAATCATCTCCTCTGAGTCTGTGAAGCAGACATAATCCCTGCCCTCAAGGAGGGCAGAAAGACAGATACATATTCTGTCTTTCAAACTAGGCAGAAAGACAGATACATATTCTCTCCAACCTCCTGATATGCCCCCACCCTGCTTCCCCACAATTTATCCACAGGCATCTCAGACTAAACTTGTCCAAACCCTTCATTGCTGGTTATCAGATTTCTCTGTACTCCACAGCACTTGGTCACAGAGTCTCGAGGGATACTGTCCATGGTGGGACCTGTACCAGTTCCCCCTTGCTAGTACCCCTAGTACCCCCTTGCTTGGGACTGTGCCCATAGAAAATGGTGGTAAGCACTGGTGATAGCCTATTAGCCCCTTTCATTGAGCAGCCCTGCAGAGGGAGATCCACTTACCTCCACCCTCTCTCTGGGGCTTTAGCACAAACTGGCTAGGGGCAGCAAGGGCCTCAGTGATGGCCTGGTCCCCTTCTTCACCCTGGCAGGAGGCAGAAAGCAGTTACCAGCAGTTTCAAGGCTAAAGAGACAAGGATTGAGGTCCTGTTGGTTGTGCAGAGCAGCATCAGAGGAAGAGCAGGAAGGGGAACAGCTAGAAGTTCCTTTAGGCTGATGTTACTATCTGTGTGTGACTCCCAGCAAACTCTCTGCAGCAGCAAATGCAATGAGAACAGGCCTTTCTTTGGCAACTGCTCAGGCCTTTGCAGCAGGTTGCCTTTAAAGTGGGTACAGATGTTCTTCAATTCTTGCTGTCTGCCTTAGTCCCTTCCCCTGGTTGCCATCTTCATCTCTACCTTTGCTGAGGAAGCTTATAATAGATTCCAGCCTCTGTCCTCCCATCATGAGGCTGCCCTTCTCCCCAGGACTCTAGTGGTTCTCTAGGGCAAAACCAACCGAAGTAACAAATGCTAAGCTACAGTGCCAGCTCTAGCCTCCCAACACATTGGGCTTCAGGTCTCTGCCACCTAGGAGGCCTGTGGTAGGAGAAATGGGCTGCCCACGTACCATGTCCAGTGAGTAGAGGCCAGCAAAGGTGGCACGGAGGCGGGCTACAACCTCAGTCTGGCCAGGGAGCAACACCTCCAGTATGCCCACCCTACTCAGCTCCTGCTGCACCTTCTTTGTCCCAGCCAGCTGAGTGGCAATGTCCGGGCACTTGACAGCACATGACCTCTCCAGCAGCAGGCGTGCTTCCCAGTTCTGTGGAGGGAAGAAGACAAAAGGAATTCTACTTTATTTCACTTCAGTTGACCTTTACCGAACATCCATCAGGTGCCAGGTATCATGCTTTATATCTTCACATTCATTATCACTCAGGATCACTGCAACATCCTTGTGAGGTAGGTGTGACCTCTCCCAATCTCTGGGATTCTTGCCTTTGAGGGGGGCTCACAATCTAGCACAGTGATACATAACTATAACTAAAATGGAAAATGAGGCCGGGCACGGTGGCTCACGCCTGTAATCCTAGCACTCTGGGAGGCCAAGGCGGCGGATTGCTTGAGGTCAGGAGTTCAAAACCAGCCTGAGCAAGAGCGAGACCCCGTCTCTACTATAAATAGAAAGAAATTAATTGGCCAACTAACATACATAGAAAAAAAGTAGCCAGGCATGTTGGCACATGCCTGTAGTCCCAGCTACTCGGGAGGGTGAGACAGTAGGATTGCTCGAGCCCAGGAGTTTGAGGTTGCTGTGAGCTAGGCTGACGCCCCGGCACTCACTATAGCCTGGGCAACAAAGTAAGACTCTGTCTCAAAAATAAATAAATAAATAAAATGGAAAATGATAAAAGGTGTAAGGGTGTAGAAAAACTGATGAGTAGGTTTGTTTATGAGCTTAGCTTCCTACTGCATTCCAAATAAAATCCTAACTAACTCTTTACCACAGCCTACAAGACCCTGCAGGATCTGGCTCTTGTCTATCTTTTGAACCTTGTACCATGCCACCCTCTCTCTCTCCCCCACCACTCCCACATTCTAGCCACACACCTATCATTCCTCAAATCACAAACCTCATTTCTTCCTCAGGGCCTTTATTGCTTTTCCCTCAGCCTGAAATTCCCTTCCTTTTGGCTTTTTCCATGGATAGTTGGATCCTTCTGATCCTTGAGTCTTAGCTCAAAGTCACCTTTTCAGAGAAGCCTTCCTTAACCACCCTATTTAACATGGGTTTCCCATAATTCTCTTTTTACTGTTTCATTCAAAGCAGTTACCCAAAACTAAAAACAACCCCCCCCAAAACACTTTTCTATTTTTGTTTACTTTCTGATTCCCACATCCATGACCAGACTGTGAGCTCCATAAGGACAAGACTCTTGTTGTTTGCCTTGTTTTCTGGTGCATCCTCAGTGTCTATTTTTTATTATTGCTGAATGAGGTGAAATTTGAGTGGGATCCTAAAGAACAGGTAGAGTCTGACAGGTAAGAGGCAGTAGAGAAGGAGCACTCAGGCTTATATGATAAGAGCAAAGGCCTGCATGTAGGTAATCACAGGATGAATGGTCTGTTGTGCCAGGAGCTGAGGGTATAAGAGGCAGGGAAACATTAGAGGATCATACCTTATAGCTATGGTTCCAATTCCCAGGTAATAGGGAGACAGTCTGTTCTTGGCTCCAGATCATAGCAAACTGCCCACAGCAAGATCAAGGATATGGCCCGAGGAGCAACCCACCTACCCAGTCTGTCCTTTAATACAATTGGTCCATCTGCAGAACCTTTACCTGGTCTTTACCAATAACCCCAGCTACCTACTAGTCTGGTGTTCCAGGCAGGGTCACAGGTGCCCAGAATATCAAAGATATACCCAGGGAAATACCCCATTATATTAGAAGCAGGGAAAGTAAAACCCAAAGATGAGTAGGGACTTTCCCAGGATCACCTAGCAAGTCACTAAGCCTTGCAGATCTGTCTCCATATCTAAATCTAAACCTGGTCTGAACTTCTCAGTTCCCTGAAAATGTCTACCTCCTTACATGCTACTTTCCTTCTTTGTTAGCTCAGCCTATTCTCCGTTTAAGTTTTCTTTGTCCTGTTTTGAAATCTGGATTCATTTTCCCAATAGACAGTCTCTTCATCTCTAGTCAACAAGTTCTCACCACTGCTATAGAGGAAAGGGCCTTCTATAGAGCTGTGACCTCTATAGAGCTCCCCCTATAAAGCTCAATGCTAGGGGGAATCCTAGATGAATTATGGACTTGGAAGGGGCTCCCTCAGTTCCCCCCTCAGATCCAGAGAGTCAGGAAACTGCCTATGGTCACACAGAGGCAGAGTCAGGTTCATGACCCCAAGCTCATTGCCCATGGTATTTTCTAACTTATTTCCTCCTTTACCTTCTCCCAACTGAAAGCAGAGCTTAGCCTCTCCATGGTGTGGATATTAGGAGCAGGGGAGAAGAAAGGCATACTGGGAATACCATCAGCCTGAGAGTCAGAAAGCCTGGGTATTTAATGGGGATAATTATATGTCTTACAGGATGGTTGTAAGGGTTAAATGAAATATTGGATGAGGAAAGTAATTTTGAAACTACATGGTAGGACAGCAAGATGAGGTGGTATGACTCATTAACAGGAATGAGCAGATGAAAAAAACTTTCTTTTCTTTCTTTTTTTTTGTGAGACAGAGTCTTACTTTTGTTGCCCAGGGTAGAATGAATGCCGTGGCGTCAGCCTAGCTCACAGCAACCTCAAACTCCTGGGGTCAAGCAATCCTTCTGCCTCAGCCTCCCGAGTAGCTGGGACTACAGGCATGCGCCACCATGCCCAGCTAATTTTTTCTATATATATTAGTTGGCCAATTAATTTCTTTCTATTTATAGTAGAGATGGGGTCTCGCTCTTGCTTGGGCTAATTTTGAACTCCTGACCTTAAGCAATCCACCCGCCTTGGCCTCCCAGAGAGCTAGGATTACAGGTGTGAGCCACCGCGCCAGGCAAAAAAAACTTTCTGATTCGAATAAAAAAGAGGTAAGAGTTGGCAGAAAGAAAACGGTCAGCAGTATGCTAGAACTGGTTGCATCAACTAGCAAGGCTGATTGTAACCATCTCTTCACAACTCTTATGTTCGGAGACATTAAGAGGAGTAGCTCAAAATTGGCCATGTGGGAGTATTTACACTATAGAAATCAGCAAGTGCTACAAGCTAGGGCTCTTTCCCTTTAGAAAGATAGTTAAATATTTACCAGTATATCTC
Organism: Mirza zaza; assembly: GCA_008750895.1. Classification (NCBI taxonomy): domain Eukaryota; kingdom Metazoa; phylum Chordata; class Mammalia; order Primates; family Cheirogaleidae; genus Mirza; species Mirza zaza. The sequence goes on from VSMD01104368.1 coordinate 59,474, forward strand.
TGGAAACAGTGTGAATGGCTGAAGCACTGTGGATTCCTAAGGATTCAGATTCTTGAAGACAATGTGTTTATAGAGTGAGAGGCAGCAAAAAAGCTTACAGGAGGATAGGAGGTTCCAGCAACAAGTTTCTTGAGGAAGAACTGAAGCTAGGACTCAAGAGAAAAACCCAGGTTGTTGTGACGCCTGAGTTGGGTCTCTGTGGAGTTCTGGTGGGTCCCAGGAGGCAAAGAATGCTCTAACAGAAAATACCAACCTGTAGACTGTACTGACTCGGCATGTAGCCATCCCGGAAGTAAACCACAGCAACTTCTTGGCCCTCCCTAGAATACAGGATAGAGAAAGCTGCTGTGTTAAATTATAAATCGTGTATGTTCACTGGTTTAATCTATTTCAGGGTACATCAAAATGAATTTGGCTTTTTTGAAAGTCAGTCCACAGGAGGAGCCTGATCAGGGGTTCACTGGAACCAGTGAAAGTAGATACCCCACTACCAATGCTTCCACTAAAAACATAGAGTTGTACAGTAAGGAATACCTGAGAATATTCCAGATTAGAGTCATTCAGGAAGGCCAGATGGGAAACAAGAAGGTATCAGAATCAAATTAAGTAAATTTAAAAAAATGTGGGCTTGAAATTACTGAACAACAGAATCACATTGCCATGCTTAGCAAAACACACTTGTATTTCCACCGCTTAAAGTAGTTGAAACACAGCTAAGATTTTTTAAAATGGCAAAGGTGAAGGTAGAAATGCAAAGGAGATGGAAAATTATGAGTCTAGTTAAGACACAGACTGTTTTTTTAAATTTCTTTCCCTTTCCTTTGACTTATTTGATATTACCTGGTTTATGTGGAAAGTAAATTAACTGCTTTGTTTTCTTATGATAAAAGCACATTTTGAAAAATAATAAGTGGTATTGTGAAATTCAGTGGAGGGTCTTAGTTTTAATAATCACAAAGTTCTGGGTCTAAATATGTGTGCTACAATGCTACCCAAACATGTGGCACTTAAAACTACCTGGTGGTATCCCCTGGAGGGAGAGGGAGGGCCTGGCTTGGAACACAAATCCAGGCCTGAGCTAACAGAGTAGCATCCAGATCAATCAGAATGATCCAGCTGCCCCTCTTCCTCTCTTACTGCGTAGCTCAACTGCTCAGGCCTGACTTGGCCTGCCACTAAGAGGGGCAAGAAAACTTTTGGGAGCTTAGGGGCATATGAAAACCAAGGTTAGCTTTAAGGTGGCCCTTATCTAGTGTGTTGACAACTCTGATAAAATCCTTTAGAAGCAGAGCTTGGCTGGCCTTCCCCAAAATTTCCTGAGAGGATGAGATATTTCAGAAATAAGAAAAGGAAGCAATCATCACATCTCCCAGAAGAAAGAATCCTTTGTGGGAAGAGGGTGGCAGGATAAATTTCATAAACCAGCCTTCTATTGGGTCCTTGGGAATGCTTCTTACACAAACAGCCTTCGGTCTTGGTCCAGAGACCCCTTTTCAGAGATATCTTCAAATCTTCGCCGGATCACATGGATGTTCCTGGGAAAGATGGGCAGAGGGAGTAGATGCTATGTTCTGAGCGACCCTCTCCAATCTTGGGGCCACACCTGGAGGTCCCTCTTCCTTTACTTACTTGCTCAGTAGCTCATTCTCTATGGCACGCTGGTCAAATATATTCCTTTCCTTCTCTTGAGCAATCAGTAGCACCAGGGCACTGGGGAAAAAGCACAGGTGGCCCAACGCTGTTACAGAACTTGTCCTTCCTTGTCCCACTTCTTTCAGGAATCAGAATAAGAATACAGCTTCCCTGAAAGAGCAGATGTTCCCTCAACTTGAGAGTACCTCAGGTTTAGATACTTGAGGCTATAACACATCTCCTAAAAATTGAAAACTTGAAAAAATGGAGATATCTCTGCCTCTTCTCCAGTGGGTAGATGAACTATTATAATTATGTCAATTTTCTGTGCAAATTAAAGTTTAGATTTAAAACCATCTCAAATCCCCAAGAGGACTTTTTCTTAGAACTTAATATAATCATTCTAAAATCTTTCTGGAAGAATAAATAGGTGGGAGTATTGAAGAGTATTTTGTAATGAACAATGCAGCGGGTCAGGGGCTAATGGCTCTATTACTAGATTGTAAAGAATATAATAAAAGAGTGTAGATTGTGCATGAAACACTGGATCAGCTAAATAGAACCCTACAGAAACCTATAGGGCAAACTATAAATAAGGCATTATCTCCTGGGGCCTCCCAACATTTCTGTTATATATACAGGGTCACATTTGGTCTCACAGTATTAATGGGATCATGGGGTCTTACCTGGACTCTTCTCTGTTTATCCATGTGTTTTTCTTAAAGAAGCAGGGGCTTGAGGACTCAAGGAAAAGCTTATGCCAGAGAACTGTCTGTTTGGTTGCTAGCTAAGATATTTTCAGTTGTCAAAGATAGATCCAGTCCCCCATCAGACTCTTAGGGAAAATGCTCTTAGAGCAAACTCCATTTTTGCTATAGCTGTGCTGCTTTCTGCCTGTGGCTTCCTGCTGAGACCCTTAGAAGCCCAAACTTTGGCTTAGGATTCTAAGTGTATTCCTAACCTACTATACTTGGCCTTTGTCTGTTTGTCTCTGCTTCTCCTTACCTTAGCTGAACCTCTTGGACTAAACTCTGTTTGCCTGACTCCTTTCCATTTAGCCAAAATATAGGTCCTAGTAAGCCCTCTCTGCCAGCCTGCCTGAAATCTCATGAGGTCAGGTATGACATTAAGCTGAGTCTGATTTTGAGTTGGTGTCTGAGAGACAAGCTAGAAGTGGTGCTCTCATAAGTCATCTTGACCTAAGAGTTTGCTGAGGGCTAATGGCCTTGCTCTTCACTTTGTAGCCAAACTGCTTTATTCATGAGTGGGTGTGTGTGGGAGGGTGGCACTTGGCCCAGGCTGGCCCACCTCCAAGAAGAGGAGGAGGAGGAAGGCTGGAGGCTGTAGGTTAAAGTGGAACTGCATGTCCTAGCCAATTAAGTCAGCCTGCCATCTGCCAAACAATCAGAGCCAAACCTAAAAAACATATTCTACCTACTCCTGCCTTCAGTTCTGAGCAGTCTGTTGGGAGTAAGACTAGGAAAATTGTCAGCTAAGGAAAGTGAACTGGCAACAGCATGCTGGCTGGGCATGAGGATCCCTGAGTCCTAGTCCTGGCTCTACCAGTGACTTATAGTGTGTGCTTGGGCAGCTCAGTTTCTTTCCTTGGGCCCTGATTTTCTCATATATAAAATAAGAATATTAAAAAGATCACAGTTCTCAACCTTTATCACCAAGAATTCCCTTTTTTTATTTTCTACTCATTCTAACTAACCACAGGCCCTATGTTTTAAAAAAGTTTGCTTAGCCAGGCGCGGTGGCTCACACCTGTAATCCTAGCACTCTGGGAGGCTGAGGCGGGCGAATGGCTCAAGGTCAGGAGTTCGAAACCAGACTGAGCAAGAGCGAAACACTGTCTCTACTAAAAATAGAAATAAATTAATTGGCCAACTAAAAATATATATAGAAAAAATTAGCCGGGCATGGTGGCGCATGCCTGTAGTCCCAGCTACTAGGGAGGCTGAGGCAGAAGGATTGCTTGAGCCCAGGAGTTCGAAGTTGTTATGAACTAGGCTGACGCCACGGCACTCTAGCCTGGGCAACAGAGTGAGACTCTGTCTCAAAAAATAAAATAAATAAATAAATAAAAATGTTTGCTTAAATTGAAATCATAATTCATTTTCTAGGCTTTCTTTTAAACAAATCTTAAAAATCATGAGACAATTGATAAAAATTAATCTGTTCTACAAATGCAGTTTTTCAGACTATGCTATGGGACCATATCTCTTGCAGACAGAACAGGGTTAGTACAGAGAACACAGGCTTTAGAGGCAGATGAATTCTAAACTTACTAGTTGTGTAACTTTGGGCAAGTTATTCAGCCTCTCTGAGCCTCAGTTTACTCTTTTGTAAAATAAAACTAGTACTTGTTAAATGGTAAATGGTAGCTATTATTATTATTGAAAGTACTGGCTGGGCGTGGTGGCTCACACTGGGTCATGTGCTGGGTAAGCAGAAGAGCCTATCTAACTCTCACAATGGGGGAAGCTGGTTCTAGCTCAGGTGCCACACAGCTCCTACCTTCCATTGCCTAATTCTGGGCACACAAGTATTTTCTCTCCATGTTATTCACAGGCTGGCAGGGAAAACCCTCTGCAGCTTTGTCTGTCAGCAGTTTCCCAGCTGACCCATCCCCTGGATTTACTCTCTTAAAATACAACCTAGCCAAGAGTTCTACTTGAAAGCATATTTGTCTGATGACTTCTAAATGCTCAGAGTCTGAGGTTTCTTAGGTCATAATGAGGCTTAGCAAGCCCAAAGAGGGTCTCTTGGAGACAATAGCATGATTAAGAATACAGGTTTTAGAGGGACATGGACTCAGGGTTCTGTCACCAACTCACTGCTTGACCTTTAACTTCTCTTCTCAGAACCTCAGAACTTCTCAGAACTTTAAATTCTCTTCTCAGAACCTCAGTTTCCTCATCTGTAAAATGAGGGAAGTGAATAGTACTTATCTCAGAGAGTTTATTATGAGGATTCAATGAGATCCTGTTTGTAAAGAGGTTAGCCCAAGGTGTGGCACTAGTAAGTGCTTATTAAGGGCTATTAATGCTCTATTGACATTGCAATAACGGCCTGGCACGGTGGCTCACGCCTGTAATCCTAGCACTCTGGGAGGCCGAGGCAGGCGGATTGCTCTAGATCAGGAATTCGAAACCAGCCTGAGCAAGAGTGAGACCCTGTCTCTACTATAAATAGAAAGAAATTAATTGGCCAACTAATATATATATAGAAAAAATTAGCTGGGCATGGTGGCACATGCCTGTAGTCCCAGCTATTCAGGAGGCTGAGGCAGTAGGATTGCTTGAGCCCAGGAGTTTGAGGTTGCTGTGAGCTAGGCTGACACCACAGCACTCACTCTAGCCTGGGCAATAAAGCAAGAGTCTGTCTCAAAAAAAACAAAAACAAAAACATTGCAATAACTGTTAATACTAACAGTAATACTAACAGTGGCCCCTTGATTATCTAGAAGTCACTTACCTAATATCTTTACATATCTGGAACATGGTTAAGAAATAGAAGGAAGCAAAAAAATGCCTCTAAGCAGTTAAAATGGACACCTTAAAATTCCTAAGTCAAAGCATATGCACGTACTCATCAACGAGGCCATCACACTCTTTAGACATGATCATAAAAACTTGCATCATTTGCTTTCCCAAACCACAGCAAATCAGAAGGAGGTATGGGGATAGGAGTGGAGGATCCCAAATTTAAACACACTGACAGCAGTAAAAAGTAAGAGCTGATAACTGGGAAGCAGACAGGAAAGCTATGAATAAAATGAATGAGAACTTAAAGCCCAGCAGTCAAAGCTGTTAGTGTAGGCAAATAGCCTCTGTAACACAGGTAGCACTGCTGCATTACAGCAAGATGCAATTGCTGACGGTCATAACGATGACCTGCAGTCAACAAGAAAAAGTTATAGTCAGCATCTTTTATTTAAGAAGGAAGCCCAAAACCCTGTTAGAATAATTTTGGCACTTAAAGGTATAAGTTTCCATCCCTAGAAAAATCCCCTTATTTCCTAATGATGTCAGGCAAAGAAGTTGCTGCACCCATGAATGCTGAATCTAAAGCAGGATACTACTGCTACTTTTTCACACCCTTACTTGGCTGAGCCGTAGAGCTCCCAGGCTTTGGCAATTCCCATGGCCAATCCCTTGCTGGGATTATTGGAGAGGATCTTGGCAGCTTCTTTGGTCTTCCTCAGTACGTTGAGAACATGTCTGTTGGAAGAGAGACGGCTGTTCAAAAATTGGATGGACCCAGAAGACCCCCCTCTGCCCATGACCTCACAGATACTTATAGGAACATTACTTTGAGGATCAGCTGAGCACTAAAAACCATCTTACCATCAACACTCCTGGAGGATCCACTTCAGGTTAGAATATGCTGGGTTGCCTAACCCTGGCCGCTGGTGTGCATGCCCAGAGGAGCCCTGAGACCCTGTATCCCCACCCTACCCCGTCCTAGCCTCCCACTGAGCTGGAGCCCCTACCCTTGGCCCCCAGGTACTGTCTGGAATCCTGCTGCAGACCATCTGGAATCATTGCAACCTGGAGCATCACTGCTGACTAGAAATGGATGCTACTAGGGCCCAGCCATCAGATGGAAGCCCTTGCATTCCTCTCTCTGCCTTGGATTCTGACCTCCTTTCAGGCCCTCAAACATGTCAAGTTCTTCTCAACCCAGGGCTCTTAGAGATACTGTTCCCTCTGCTTGGAACACAAACTTGAACAACAAAGGGATAGGACTAAATGATTTATCAGGTTCCCTTTCTCTCTGACATATCAAGGATCTGATTATAAGTGCAAACTTGCTGTAGAGGGAAACACATGACCCAGAGCCCAGAAAGGCACAGTCATAGTTAGAAATCCCTGGCCCAGCCAATGATTATAGACCCATCAGGCTGACACCCCACAGGTATGCCTGGAGCTGCCCAAGGGACCCACCGATGCACAGCAGGGGTCCGGGAGGCTAGGCCCCCAAAGCTAGCAGAGATGGTGTTGATTTCAATCTGTTTCAGGGCTGGGGAGCCATCTGCGCTGCGCTGGAACATGTAGTCTGAGCGGTTCAGGCCCAGGAACACAGTCTGTGGGAACACTGAAGGCTGAGGACATCTGCCCAAGGGCTGACTCTGAGGGCCTAGCCACAGAGCAGACAGGTACCATGAACTCTATGTAGAGATTAGAAGCACCAGCTACCACTCCCAAACCCAGTGGGATCATTCTTCTGGTCATCCCAGGATTGGTCACTGGGTTGTACAAATCCACTGGGGACCAGTGAGAGGCAGATTCCCATAAGCTCAGGGCCTGGGCCAAATTCTTCTGGTAAAAAAAAGTTACTGACACAGACACACAAAAGAGATAGGAGGGGCAGGTTTTGGACTGGGGTGGGGCTGGGAATGGTTACCTGGGCAATGCCCTCTTTCAGGACTTGCTTGTGGATATCAAAGAGACGAGCAGTAAAGTCATCCCTTTTGATGGTGCTAGAGGAGAAAACAGAGAACATTTTCCAGGCTTCATGGGACCTTAAAGTCAAGGAGTCCCACCCCCATTCACTGACTCGTGAATTCTCTCTGGATCTACTAGCCAAAATTTGAACATCCACTCCAATTTGGTAGAGAATAGTGATTAAGAATCTAGCTCTAGAGCCAGATGCCCTTGGTTCAAATCCCAGCTCTACCACTTACTACAAGGCAACCTCAGGGAATCATTTCACCCTTCTGTGTCTCAGTTTGCTCATCTGTAAAATGAAGAGGAAAATAATTATATCATAGAATTGTGGTGAAGAGTAAATGAGGTATTACATTCAAAGCACTGAACATAGTGTCTGGTCCCAAGAACTAAAAAATGACATGTGCTATAACTCTTCTATACTTGAATAGTTCTCATGGTTGGTAAGCTTTCTGGTTGACCTAACACTAACTCACCATAGCTTCTCTTACACTCTGGGACCTCCCAGGAGAAGTCTTCTCTTCTTCCATGAGAGCCCTCAGAGATCAGAAGACAGGTGGCTAGGCATAGTGGCTCACACCTATAATCCTAGCACTCTGGGAGACCAAGGTGGGTGGATTGTTTGAGGTTAGAATTTCAAGACCAGCCTGAGCAAGAGCCAGACCCTGTCTCTACTAAAAATAGAAAAAAAGAGCACACACCTATAGTCCCAGCTACTGAGGAGGCTGAGGTAGGAAGATTGCTTGAGCGCAGGAGTTTAACGTTACAGTGAGCTACAATGATGCCACTGCACTCTAGCTGGGGTGACAAAGAGAGACTCTATCTCCAAAAAAAAAAAAAAAAAAGCTTCAGAGATTAGAAAACAGCAGTTATGACCTGTGCACCAATTAGATTTTTCTAACCCAAGCTAAATAAACTGGTTTTTTTTTTTCCTTCGGCTAGTCCACATATGACATGATTTCCTCAGGGAAGCCTTCCCTATCTGTGTCAGATACCCCTGCTATGTGCTCTCATAGAGCTGTGGACCCCTCCTTTACAGCATTGACTGCCATTGCAATTTTCCATGTTATTTGTGTGATGATTGATGTCATCTCTCATGTTTGACTATAAACCACAGGAGGGTGGGGCCGTGTCTGTAGTTGGTTCATCATCATAGCCTGGTGTGATGCCGTGACCTGTGATGTGGTAGGGGCCTATCCATTATGGTCTTCTGGAGACTCAGGAAGAGATAGAGAGAAGGAATCCACAGGTAATTAACACCATACTGTTGCCTCTCAAAATTCAGGGCCCATGAAAATGCTGTGAGAAGATGGTGACTTAAAAAAAAGCAAAAAAAAAAACCAAAGAAAAAAAAAAAAAAAGATTCAGGGCCCATTCTGCACACCTGCTCAAGCTTGGCTTTCAGGCTCACTTTGTTACAGAGACCCTGCAGCAGACCAGTGGGGAGAGCCAAGTAGCTCAGGTCTGCCCTGAAGTTCCTCTGCTCCCCAGCCAGCTCTCTCCCAAGGGTAAGCTCTCTCATGCCAGCCTTTGGTGAGGAGGAGTCCCCAGCTGAGTTTCAGCCTTCAGGGAAGTTGGGACACATTTTCCTTTTTCTGAAGAGGTGCTCTGGAGCTCTTCTCCCTTAACAGCTAGGGTTTGTGTATGTGTGTGTGAGAGCGAGAGAGGAGAGGAACAGGGAAAGCAGGGGTTGCAGAGATGGGCTGCAGAGAAGATCTCTCACATAATTGCATCATTAGGGTAAAGGTCATAAGCCAGGCCACTCATATTTCTCACAATCCAGATTCGCAGGTATAAAGCTGGGCCCATTCTGAGAAAGATCTCAGGGAAAGGTGGCAGTTGGATTCACACATTCACGACTCATCAGGTTTTTAGCTGCAAGTCAATAATTTCCAGACTTCTTTTTTTTTTTTTTTTTTTTGAGACAGAGTCTCACTCTGTTGCCTGGGCTAGAGTGCCTTGGCATTAGCCTAGTTCATAGCACCCGCAAACTCCTGGGCTCAAGCAATCCTTCTGCCTCAGCCTCCCGAGTAGCTGGGACTACAGGCATGCACCACCACGCCCGGCTAATTTTTTCTATATATATTAGTTGGCCAATTAATTTCTTTCTATTTTTAGTAGAGATGGGGTCTTGCTCTTGCTCAGGCTGGTCTTGAACTCCTGACCTTAAGCCATCCTCTTGCCTCAGCCACCCAGAATGCTAGGATTACAGGTGTGAGCCACTGCGCCCAGCCTGCAAATTTCTTACTATTATGATCCCTTCTCATATTCACCCTCACACCAAGTTGCACTTTTAAAAAGATTTTTGGCCGGGCGTGGTGGCTCACGCCTGTAATCCTAGCTCTCTGGGAGGCTGAAGCGGGTGGATTGCTCGAGGTCAGGAGTTCAAAACCAGCCTGAACAAGAGTGAGACCCCGTCTCTACTATAAATAGAAAGAAATTAATTGGCTAACTAATATATATAGAAAAAATTAGCCGGGCATGGTGGCGCATGCCTGTAGTCCCAGCTACTCGGGAGGCTGAGGCAGCAGGATTGCTTGAGCCCAGGACATTGAGGTTGCTGTGAGCTAGGCTGATGCCACAGCACTCATTCTAGCCTGGGCAATAAAGTGAGACTCTGTCTCAAAAAAAAAAAAAAAAAAAGATTTTTATCTCTAACAAAATAATCTAGTTTTCTCTTGAAAAATTAATCAAAGACACACCATTACAGGTTGAGTATCCCTTATCTGAAATGTTTGGGACCAGAAATATTTTGGATTTTGTAATATTTACATATACATAATGAGATATCTTGGCGATGGGACCAAAGTTTAAACACGAAATTCATTTCTGTCTCATATACATAGTCTGAAGATAATTTTACACAAAATTTTCAATAATTTTGTGCATGAAACAAAGTTTTGACTATTTTCACTATGACCTGTCACATGATCTCAGGTGTGGAATTTTCCACTTGTGATGCAATGTTGGTGTTCAAGAAATTTCAGATTTTGGATATTTGGATTAGGGATGCTCAACATTTATATATATTTAATTATAAAATAAAGAATTGGTGTGGCCCAGTCTGAACCCCATCCCACCCAAAAATGGGAGGCCTGAGGTAACAAGAAAAGGTCACTGCTTAGGACAAATGGACATCTGAATTTAAAACCAATAATCTTCCCTATCCTCTGTTTTCCTCCAAAACTAGGCTGACTTTCCCTAATTACAAATGGAAATATCAATCTTCAAAGCAAGAGCTCACATCTCACAGAATGTTAACAATGAAAGTGACCTTAGATTTAAGCCAACCTCTCCATTTTTCAGGTTGAAGAAACTGAGGCTCAGAGAAGGAAAAGGACTTGCTTGAGGCTATGTAAATAAGTGGTAGAGCCAGGATTAGAAGCCAGCTCTCCCGACTCCTACTACTTTGTCTTTCTTCTGTCCTGCACCCCACCAAGTTAGCTGACATGGCAACACTTCATGGCTCCCCAATCTTCCCATCCCTTGGTTCTAGCAGCTCCTGGCTTCCCATGCTTTACCACCTGGTACCTGGAGAGAGTTTGCTCCAGGAAGGCAGCGTTCTGGCTGACAGCATCCACTAGCAGGTTGAAGTCCATCTGCACAGCATAGGCTTGCTCTAGCAGGGCACTGGGGACCACTGAGGGGAAGAGCGTGAATGGGGCATAGCTCACCACCTGATCAAGGAGAGAGAATGGGGCAGGGGTAGAATACCTGTGAATGAGTTGTCTTTCTGCAAACATAACCCCATGAAAGTCTGGCCTAAATTTATTGAGAACATACCAACTACAGATTAGTAGTTATCTTGGGAGGGGAAGAAAGTATACAAAGAGAGCTTCCAGATTCTATGATATTTTATCTTTACAATAAAAAAACTGAGAAGTGGCCGGGCGCGGTGGCTCACGCCTGTAACCCTATCACTCTGGGAGGCTGAGGCGGGCGGATTGCTCGAGGTCAGGAGTTCAAAACCAGCCTGAGCAAGAGCAAGACCCCGTCTCTACTATAAATAGAAAGAAATTAATTGGCCAACTAATATATATAGAAAAAATTAGCTGGGCATGGTGGCGCATGCCTGTAGTCCCAGCTACTCGGGAGGCTGAGGCAGAAGGATTGCTTGAGCCCAGGAGTTTGAGGTTGCTGTGAGCTAGGCTGATGCCACGGCATTCACTCTAGCCTGGGTAAGAAAGCGAGACTCTGTCTCAAAACAAACAAACAAACAAAAACTGAGAAGCCACTGGGCAGGGTGGCTCAGGCTTGTAATCCCAGCATTTTGGGAGGCCAAGGTAGGAGGATCATTTAAGGCCAGGAGTTCAAGACCAGCCTGGGCAACATAGCAAGATGCTGTCTCTTAAAAAAAAAATTGGCTGGGTATGGTGGTGTGCACCTGTAGTCCCAGCTACTCCAGAGGCTGAGAGGGGAAGATTCTTTGAGCTCAGGAGTTTGAGGATTCATTGAGCTATGATCATGCCACTGCACCCTAGCCTGGGTGACAGAGCAAGGCCCTGTCTCTAAAATAAACAGAAGCCACGAAACATTATTGAACACATACTATGTACAGGGCACTATTTTTGTTTTTTTTTTTTGAGACAGAGTCTGACTCTGTTGCCCTAGCTAGAGTGCCTTGGCATCAGCCTAGCTCACAGCAACCTCAAACTCCTGGGCTCAAGCAATCCTCCTGCCTCAGCCTCCCGAGTAGCTGGGACTACAGTCATGCACCACCACGCCCGGCTAATTTTTTCTATTTTGGGTAGAGATGGGGTCTCGCTCTTGCTCAGACTGGTTTTGAACTCCTGAGCTCAAATGATCCTCCCACCTCAGCCTCCCAAAGTGTTAGGATTACAGGCATGAGCCACAGCACCCGGCCCAGAGCACTATTTTAAATACTTTATGTGGATTCATCATTTAATCCTGTGAGGAAGATAATATTTATTATCCATACTTAACAGATAAGGGACCTAAGATAGGTCCAAAATTATATTCAGCTGGTAAGTGATGCTGGGATTTGAACTGGGATGGTTACTAAATCATACACATGCGTACACACACACACACACCAGCTACTACTTGGTTAATGTTCAAGCCCAAGTCCCTCCATGTGTCAGGAGCTCACACCCTGCTGGTAGGGCCACAGCAGAAGTGAACTATGGCCTCCTGAGTAGAAGCCAAGAGTGGCTGCCCGCCCCCACCCACGTTAGAGATGGTGACTCAGGTTAACAGGCCTAGAGTTCAGCTGCACTGTGGATTCTCTGGACTTTAACACATAGCCAAGAAATTCAAATACCACCTAGGACACTCTTTTTAGAAGGGGGAAATACATTCTCAGATTCCCAAGAAAAAGTGAATTAGAACTTGGGTAAAAGATGATAAGATGACCTTGTGGCTTGTATTATGAAGCATTCCTGACTTTAACCTTTGAGTTAATATCAGTTTGCCATTATGGTAGTATGAGTTTATGGTGTTAGACTTGGCATTTATGTTTATTTTAAAAATATTATTATTTTGAATAGATAACACAAACACATGAAACAAAATTCAAAATAGACATAGAATACATAGTGAAATGTTTCACTCCCATGCTTGCTCCAGTCACCCAGTTCTCCTCCTGAGAGGCAAATGGTAGACTAGTGTCTCACACATCCTTCCAGACATCTTTATACTGATATATATGTACACATATATAGTTTCTCCATTTTTACACACACAGCATATTGTACATTTTTCTGTCCCTAGCTTTTAAAATATTTTCTTATATGTTCAAATGGAACACTCTCTTTTTTTTTTTTTTTTTTTTTAGACAGAGTCTCACTCTGTTACTCAGGCTAGAGTGCAGTGGCATCATCATAGCTCACTACAACCTCAAACCCTGGGCGCAAGCAATCGTCCTGCCTCAGCCTCCCCAATAGCTGGGACTATAGGTGTGTGCCACCACCCCTGGCTAATTTTTGTATTTTTAGTAGAGATGGGGTTTCCCTCTTGCTTAGGCTGGTCTCGAACTCAAGACCTCAAGTGATCCTCCCATCTTGGCCTCCCAGGGCATGAGCCACTGCCCCTGGCTACTCTCATTCTTTTTAATGGCGGTATAGTATTTCACCTTTTGGCTATACCATAATTTAATGAATCTAGCCTTTTATTGAGAAATATTTAATTTCCCCCCCATTACCATCAATGCTTCAATGGGTATCCCAGAACATACATTCTATTATAGGTATTTTGTATATGAAAAAGTCTATAAATTCTAAATTTCTAAAAGTAAAAAGCCAGGCATGATAGCTCATACCTAGTACTTTGGAAGGCTGAGGCAGGAGGATCCCTTGAGCCCAGGAATTCAAGATCAACCTGGGCAACATAGTAAGATCCTGTTTCTAAAAAAAATTTTTAGAAAATTAGCTGAGCATGGTAGTGTGTGGCTGTAGTCCCAGCTACTTGCGAGGCTGAGCTGGGAGAATCACTTGAGTCCAGGAGTTCAAGGCTACAGTAAGCTATGATTGCACCACTGCATTCTAGCCTTGGCAACAGAATGTGACCCCATCTCTAAAAAAAATTTAAAACATTTTTAAAAAGTGAAAATGTCAGGTTATTAAGTTAAACCTAATTTTAAATTTTGGTAGATAACTCCCAAATTACTGTCCTCAGCATGTTTTTTTTTTGTTTTTTGTTTTTAAAAGATGAGGTCTCACTATGATATTGCTCAGGCTAGAGTACAGTGGATATTCACAGGTGTGATCATCGTCTACTACAACCTTGACCTCCTGGATTGAAGTGATCCTTCTGCCTCAGCCTCCTGAGTAGTTGGGAATAGAGGCATGTCACCAAACCCAACCTTTGTATGTATTTTAAGATAAAGCTAAGGAAAGGTATTTTGTGAGAATAAAGTTAATTCAGCCTGAAGCCTTTATGAGTTAGAATAGGTATTACAGATTATATAAGGGGTGACTTAATACCCTAAGTACATGTGTGATGACTACAGGGGCGTTTCCTTGGCTTTTAAACTCAGAACTCTGCCTCCCCCAACAAGTCCCATCTGGCCTGAAAGACTCTCAGAAGAGTTTTTCTGCTAAGATTTCCCTCTGCCTCTGTCTTCAGGACTCATTATGCTCTCCTGAATTTAGATCAATAGTATATAGCTGTCTTCTGCTGTCAACTGGCTAAAGGCTGAATGAAACACTTTTGATAGAGACATGAATATAGAATAGCATTATTCTACTATTTAAAAAAAAACTATAGACCAGGCACGGTGGCTCACACCTGTAATCCTAGCACTTTGGGAGGCTGAGGCAGGAGTATCACTCGAGGTCAGGAGCTCAAGACCAGCCTAAGCAAGAGTAAGACCCTGTCTCTACTGAAAGTATAAAGAAATTAGCAAAAAAAGGAAAAAATAAAAAAAACTATAGCGTATGCATGATAATAAAATTCTGCTTTGTAGTCAGGGAAACAACAGGGAGTGATAGGAATTGTGGCAAATAGAACAGGAGTCACCAGACTTTTTAAACAGGGGGCCAGTTCACTGTCCCTCAGACCGTTGGAGAGTGGGCACTGTGAGCCCGGGACGAGTCGGCTGCTAAGCAGAACGGGCAGCGGTGGCAAAAACACCCAGCAGGCCGGCCAGATAAATGTCCTCGGCAGGCGGCATGTGGCCCGCAGGCCATAGTTTGAGGACACCTAAAATAGAACAACTTGCATCTTATCTAAAGAGGGCAGCCAGAACTCTGATCTAGCCAATTGTTGCCATGCTGGAAAGTGGGCCAGAATTGCCAGATGATCTAATTTTTCAAAATAAGTTAGATTACTAGATTTTTCTTTTTAATTTCATGATTTTTTTAAATGTTGGCTCTGACTTTTTAAAAATATTCTGATTAAAAAACTATTAACAATGCTTGCCTCTGGGGAGGGAAATAGTGGCTGAAGGAAGACTTACCTTATCTGGAATATCTGTTTGAATTTTGTACCCAATTCAAATGCATTTGAATGTATTAACTATTTTTAAAAATAAATTAACTCCCTAAACATTGTAGGAGCCAAATATTCAGCCTGTATATGGCTGGCTTGCAGCCTGAATCTGCAGTATAAAGTTCACACTCTTCCTCTGCCCTTATCTAAAAAGCCTCTTGGCTGTCTGCTTTGGCCTCCCTTCTTTCCTACTATATCCACTTATGTGCCCTGCATTTTTAGCTGCATTCCCTTCAACATTTTTTGCCTTTTCCTACTTTTGTGCCCCTGCTATGCTGTTCTTTCCTCCCATTTGTATTCAAATACCACACCTCATCTCAATCCTCTAATCATAATGAATTATTCCTTTTCCCAGGTGTCCTATATAGTATCTTGGGAGAGGCAATAAAGCATGGATGTTCAGAGCATGGACTCAGGAGCCAAACTCATTTGGTTTATTTGTTTATTTATTTTGAGTCTGAGTCTCACTCTGTTGCCCAGGCTAGAGTGCCGCTGCATCAACCTAGCTCACAGCAACCTCAAACTCCTGGGCTCAAGCAATCCTACTGCCTCGGCCTCCAGAGTAGCTGGCATACAGGCATGCGCCACAATGCCTGGCTAATTTTTTCTATATATTTTAAGTCGGTCAATAATTTTTATTTATTTATTTATTTTTTGAGACAGAGTCTCACTTTGTTGCCCAGGCTAGAGTGAGTGCCATGGCGTCAGCCTAGCTCACAGCAACCTCAAACTCCTGGGCTCAAGCGATCCTTCTGCCTCAGCTTCCCGAGTAGCTGGGACTACAGGCATATGTCACCGTGCCTGGCTAATTTTTTGTATATATATTTTTAGTTGGTCAATTAATTTCTTTCTATTTTTGGTAGAGAGGGGTTCTCGTTCAGGCTGGTTTCTAACTCCTGACCTTGAGCGAGTGTCCGCCTCTGCCTCCCAGAGTGCTAGGATTACAGGCGTGAGCCACCGCACTGATCAAACTCATTTGGTTTAAATTCTGGCTCTACAAATTATTCCACCATTTAAATGACCTCAGGCAAGTTACTTAAACTCTCTGGGTCTTGGTTTCCTTATCTTTGTTGTGGTGAGGATTAAATGAGTCTGTGATCCCAAAGTTTTTAGAATGATGCCCAGCAAGTAGTAAATAGTAAAGGACAGCTAATATTGTGCAGCAGATTGCCTGTTTCCTTATAGAACTGACATTATTTTGTCCTTTGGTACAGTCTCTATCTAGACCCATGAGCTCCAGAGGAGGGGGCCTCTGGCTGACTCACCTCACTGTCCTCACTGCCTAGGATGGTCCAGCATAGAGGAGGCACCTGGTAAAGACTGGGAATGAAATCTCACATACACACATGCATGTACACGTCCTGTCTTTTTTTCTGGATTCGAATCTCATTGAGAATTGTGCCCTTTCTGGGCTCCATTAACTCCCAGAAAGACAAGTATTGGACCTTCACACAACACCTACTGATTAGCAGAAGAAATAAAAATGTGGAAGAGAATATGCTTTATTCTAGATTCATACAAGCAGTTCACAAAATCTAGGTTCACAACCTAAGCAATTCTATTCCCCAAGCCAGGGGCAGATCTTCCACAGCATTAGTCTGCCTTAGATGATAGCCATTCTGATTTACCTGGCCCTCAGCAAACATTTACTGAGTCTGGACTACCCACCAGGCTCATACTAGGTTCTAGGCACACAGAGACAAAACAAGAATGTGGTAGGGTAAAAAAAGATGTTGGCAGCTCTTTAGTCACCAATATGAATAGTCTTAAGGTATACTATTAAGTTAAGAGAAAAGAAAAAAAAATAAAGCACAAGGTACAGAAGTATTTGTCTAGTATGTTTCTTTGTGTAAAAAAGTGAGAAAAAGGGATACATTTACTTGTTACTTGTTAATATTTATTTATTATTAATATGAATAAACTATTTGAAAGAATAAACAAGAACACTATACACAGGTTGCCTTCATGACAATAGAACTGGGTAGCAAGGGAATGAGGAAGGGAGGGTTGAACTGTAAACTTTGAATTTGAACTATGAAAATGTCTTACCTAGTCACAAAATTAAAAAAAAATTTTTTAAATGATGAGATTTTAAAAAGATGTGGTTTGGACTCAGCAGTTCTACTTTTATGTATCAAGCCTAGAGAAACACTCACAGAGGTGCCCAAACAGGCAAATATGTGGAGTTTCCTGTACTATTTATAGTCATAAAAACATTAGAAATCAACTAAATAGCTATCAGTAGAGGAAAGATAAACCATGATATATCCACACCTGGAATGCTATGCATCAGAATGAAGCTGACCTTAATGGAAGGCATTAGAAAGAGTTCTAAGATAGACTGTTAAATGAAAAACAAAAACACATCATAGAATAATATGTACAATCCAATTTTTTTAAAAAAACTACTTATTTCTATATGCACATATCTATGTATATAAATGCACAGAGAAAAACCTGAAAGGATATATCACAAACCAGTTATACAGAAGATAGTGTGATTAGGGGGTCTTAAATAATAACTCATGGGGCAAAGTGCTTTAGGTGAATTATCTTCTAATTCTCTTACCAACCGAATGAGGTAGGTCCTATTATTATCCCTTTTTTATATTTAAAGAAACTGTTGAGAAGGGTTAAGTAACTTGCCTAAGTCACACTTCAAACCCCACATTTAAATTTGATTATGCTAGCATGCTGCTTTTTACTGTACACTTCTAGAGATCAATTTTAGTTATTGAGAAAAATAATGTGAAGGAGATGTGGTCTCTGATGTAAAGGAGCTGCCCACAGCCTGGCAGGGGCCAGACAGTAGGCAGTGAAGTCAATGCTGTGGGGTGTGGCAGGGGGCTTACATCTGAGGAGCTGGGCTCCTGTGAGGTCCTCAGCAACACGCCCTCAGCCAGGGCCCGGTCCACAGCCTGCCGTGCCAGCTCCTCCAACTGCTGTTCATCCTGCAAGAAGCTTTCCCAGCTGGTGGCCATCACAATACCTGTAATAGACGGAGAGAGGAGAGCTTGGTCACAGGTAGCCTGGGGCCCCACAGCTACTGAAACTGGCTGGTAACCATTCCAACACAGCAGGACTCTGACCTCTGTTGGAAAGGACAGTGTGGTATAGGGGAGTGAACACTGGCTGATTCCAGCTTTTAACAACTTCCATGTGCACAAAACAGAGCTGCTTGACAAAGCATTTCCATTGCCACTCTCTCTTTTGATTCCCAATACAATGGCATTATTCTCACAGTATGGAAACATAGGCTCAAAGAGGTGAAATGACTTGCCCTAGGTAATGCCTGATAAAGCCTGGACTTGAACTCATGTCTCTGGGCTCCTAGCCCAATACTCTTCATTAAAGAAACTGGCACTAATGTCAGATGTGATTGGGGTAAGTTCTTTCCCCTTCCACAGCTACAGATTCCCTACCTGTAAAACAAGAGGAATGGGGTAGGATCAGTGATTTCCAAATCTGGCTCAACATTCTGGGGAGCACGGGAAAGACTACAGATTCCTTGGCCCCACCACAGAGATTCTGATTCAAGAAGTCTGAAGGGAGGTAGGAGGGGTTGAGGCTCTGTATTTTTAAAAAAACTTTCCTGGGATAGGAACCACTACAGTAGATTATTAATTTCCCATTTAGCTCTAACAATTCACATCAGCAAATCTCAAATAAATTACATGGGAAGTGGGGGGAAATACCATGAAATGCAGATGAGTATCATACTAGCCAAAAGCAGGAAGTGATTACACTCTATGTATAGACAGCTATCATCACAGTACCAAAAGACAGAAAATATTTTTGAGAAATCGCATTAGCAGGATGGAAATAACTGACACCCAAGTGTCCAGAGTAATAGCAGGAGGAGTCTGACTGGTTGCCCAGTGACACATGGATGTGTACCAACTCACACTTTGATGCTCATTCACTTTGCAGCAGGCCTCAGGGGTTTAAGACCTGGATAAAAATCTGGAAACACCAATCATTAATTTTGTTCTGCCCTACTGTCATTTAATTTTAAGAACATGGCTGCCCAACTCGGTGGTCCCCAGGAAGAGAGTTAGACAATGACAGGTAATCTCCATCACATTCAGCTCAGTCCCCCTCTTGGCATAACAGAGCTGGTGCTAGAACAATTATGAAAGTCTGCCAGCCTCAGCACAATGTTTTGAAAGAATGAGCATGTGATCCCAAGAGGCTCCTGACACTATTCCTGTTGAGTGAGAGGTAGATGGGTGTAGTCTTAGTTCTGGAGTTAGACCAGCATTTGAGTCCATAATACTACTACTTCCCTTTTAAGTAAGGTTGCCACATGGACATTAAATGAGAAAAATCTGTGTGAAATTTCTCAGCATTGTTTGGAGCTCTATACATGGGACCTTTTTTGGGCTGTACTCACTTTACAGGTGGAGAAGACTCGTCAGAGGTCACACAGAGGCCTGGTGGCACAGCCTGGACAAGAACCCATTACTTTGATAAGAGCAATGAAACCCTCCATTACCCTCATCTCTTCACAACTCTGAAACTACAACATCTTTGTCTGCTGTTGGGCTTTTGTTTAGTTGGTAAACATTGATTTGCATCTAATGCCAGGCAGTTGGCTAGGTACTGGGGATAGGGAGAAGGATAAGATATAAAAATAATCACTATGAAAAATGCTAACTGAGCCTTTTGCTTTTCTTATTCTACAGTCTCAACCCTTTTTGTGGCTTTCTGTTTTGCTGATGATACTCAAATCTATATATTCACAGTAGTACTCTCCTACCTTCAAACTAGAATATCCAACTGCTTCCTGGGAGTCCCCACACAACCACAGTAGAATTTGTTGTTGTCTCCCCACAAATCAGCTTCTTCTCTGATGAACGCCATGTAGGTACCCAAGCCTTGTATGTAGTACTTCTTTCCTACATCCCATTCCCCCCAAATCCTGTGGATTCTGCTGCCTAAATATACAGTACTTAGAATTCCTTGATTTTTCTCCATCTCCACTGTTAGCTGCCTAGCCTGAGTCACCATCATCTCTTCCTTAGGCACTGAGATTCAAAGAGAAGTATCTTCAGTGACCAGGATACACCAGCCTCTCTTCCCCATTCCAGGTCTTGGCACGTGCTGTTTTCTCTTTGGAACACTCCTGACCAGCGTTCACGATTTAGTTTAGGAAGCTGTCCCTGTTCCTCTACGCCCAGGGCTTCTACAACCCATTATTATCCCTGCCTGGATCGTAGGAATAGTGTTCGTCTTGATCACTTCTCTACCTATTACTGGCGCCTAGTACAGTATTCAATGAACGCTAAACGAATGAACGATGAATGAATCACAGAAAAGCCTTAAAACGCCCACAGGAAACCCGGTCGGACTTTATCTTCAGGGCTAGGCCAGTGCCTGCATGCAGCCCGAAGCAAGCCCAGGCCTGCCCGGCTTCACCTGCCCGCTCGCTCCCACCCTGGACAAAGTTTGGTCCTAAATGCTTCCAGTTGTGGCTTTAACTCTGGTTCTACCCTTAATGGCACGGTGCCTCCAGTGCCGGCCCGATCTAAAAGTAAGAGATGTGGAAAATCTGATATCAACATGTGCCAGCCCACCCCCCTCACTGGACACCAGGTTCCCGGTGCGTGTGACGGGTTTGAGCCACAAGACCTCCCGGACTCCGAGGTTCCAATAGTTCTCCAGACCCCTCCCTCACGTCTCTCCTCCCAAGGAATCGTGACCCATGCCGGCCGCCGTTGCCGCGCCCCAACCTACTCGTCCGTCGTCCAGCCGAGCACCACACTCAGGCCCCTCGCGCCGTTAGCCCGGCTCAGAGGGCGGGGCCTTGATGCGACTCAGTGCGCCTGCGCGGACCGCCCCCAGCAATACTTAAAGAGCGGGCGGGGGAGGAGATCCGTGTCTGTGGAGCTGGACGGTGGCCAGGCAAGGGCAGTCCATGTGAGGGCGGCCTTGGCGTGGTTGTTCGTGGGCCGCACCCAAGTGGACCGGACCTTGGGAAGGAGGGGAGCAGTGGGGAGCTACGGGTATGCATAACTTGTAGAGCGTCAGAGCTGGCCACGTCCAGTGAAAAAGATGGTGAAACTGATGCTCAGAATGGGACAGTCACTACCTCAGGGACACACAGTTGATGGGGATGGGGGTAGGCATAGTAATAGAGGCCTCAGAGAGGGTTAGGGTCCCATAGCACGTTAGCGGCGGAGCCAGTGTTGGAACTTAGGCTTGTTTCCTAGCCCAGCCAGGTCCCAGAAATACCCGCCTGATTTTTTCTTACCTTGAACAGCAGCAGGGGAAGCCTTAGAGAGGAAGGAAAAACATTTTTATCTTTCCAGGAATTTTGGGGGTGACCCAGTGTTTCTCAAAATCTCCGATACCACTTCAGGATCTGGGGCAGTTTTTAAAAATATGCATATTCATGATCTCTACTCCCATCTCTTGGCAAACCCCAGTGCCTTAACTGTTTCTTTCTGGGTTGTGATAGGATTGTTCACAACCTGAAGCACCGGAGATGAATTTTAGTTAAATGGAACCTATTAGTTTAGGTCCTAGGGAATTAACCATGAGTAAGACGCAACCCTGGCTTGCAATCTGATTTAAAAGGCAGGGAGCAAACTGTTTTCCTGGAGGAATCAGGGGAGGCTTCCGGGGCCTTGAAGGATGGATATGAATGTATAGGCAGTGAAAGGTAGGGGTGAAGGTCAGATGCTGGGTTGGGGACAGTGTTCCAAGTTGCAGAAACCAAGCAGAGCTGCCTGGCTTGTTTTAGAGACAATGAAGAGTTTGGTGTAGTAGATAATGAGGAAGGCCCTGAATGTTGGAGCAGTATATTTGAGCTCAGTCTTGGAGAGGTAGGCTTGGATGCCAGGTCCAATAGGCAATGGGGAGTTATATAGGGGTTTTAATCAGGGGAGAGACCTGATCAGTTTTGTGTGTTAGGCACTGGTTATGATGTGGCAAATGATTTGGGGACAGGGAGACTAGGTCCAAAGAGAGAGCTCTGAGAGAGTTAAGGTATGAGATGGGGAGACCTGAGCCAGGGCAGTGGCTGTGGAGATGGAGTGAAGAGAACAGATTAAAGAGATTTAGGAGAGAGAATTAACGACTGATTATAAATCAGTGGCCCAACCAGGGACTAAGATCCTTCCAACTTTTTAAATGAAACATGTACATTCTCTGACTATAGGACAGGCTGAGCCCTCCAATCTTGTATGTGGGGAGGTGGTGGCTGGTAGGTGGTCTGCTTATTGCCAGAATAGTGTTTCCTGATGTCCTTTTCGTTGTTTGCTTTTGTATCTGAGGAAGATATGAAGCAGCCTTTACTATCATAAGCCCCAAGTGGCAGGAAAAGGCCATTGTGTTAACCAGGAAGAAGCTATTTCTAGTGCATCATGAAATTAAAAATAAAAAAACATGACATAGGGTTCTCTGTGCGGGTTTCGTTCATCCAAGACGAGTATCAGGTGTCTATTGTTGAGATTTGGGGAGGATCCCAGACTTTAACAGCCCTTTGGTTGAATCCTCTCACATTGTGACAGGTAAGGTGTCTATTCCAATTTTGGGAATAAAGGTGTGGCAGCTGAGCCTCAGAAGCTATGTGACTTGTTCAAGGTGACCCAGTCTGTGATGTGACTGGGAGTGAAGAGCTCTTGGACAAGGGGTCTTTCCAGTGAGCCTTCGCCCTTCCTGATCCCTCTGCCTGGATGCTTTGCCCCTAAATCCTGGCATGTCGCTCCTTCTTGTCATTCAGATGTTTCCTCCTTAGATGCCACCCCACCCCATCAGTATGTATCACATTATCCTGTATATTTTATTCATAGCAGTTATTAGTATCTGAAATTGTTGCTTTTATTTGTATGTTTTGTCCCTCCACTAGAATGTGAGCCTCATGAAACAAAGACAATATCTGTCTTGTTCATCATGTTCCCCCAGCACGTAGAATAGTGCCCACCATATGGTAGATGCTCAATAATATTTGCTGAATGATGGAAATAGGGAAGGTGGACAAGAAGGAAACCAACATTTAGTGAAAGCTTAGGATGTTTCAGGTACTTCTCCCAAGTTACCTCATTTAATCCCCTCATGGCCTTTCAGAGTAGGTACTGTATCTCCATTGGGTGAATAAGACAACATGGTAGGTGAGGTCAAGTCAGTGGTTGTTACTTTTGGGGCCTTAGATTCTTGAGAATCTCCATTAGGCACAAAATTTTGCATATGCCACATGGAGGAATTCACAGGCTACCTCAGACCCACTCAGGGATCTCAGATCAAGAAACTCAGAATTAGGAAACTTGCCCAAGGTCTTTCTGGCTCCAGGCCTTTGTGGATCATCACTTTGTGGCAAGAATAAATTCCATTTAGTGGACTACAGGGAACCTGCTGAAGATTCTGAAGCAGAAGGAGATGATAATGCACTGAGCCTTTCTTTGATGCTCAAATCTGAGTTCAGATCCTGACTCTGAACCTGCAGTGTGACGGGCAAGTCATCTCACCTGTCTGAATCCCATTTTCCTCACTTTCAAAATGGAATCTACTTTTTCCTAATAATAACTACTCATTATTGATCTGGTCACTAAGTGCCAGGTACTTGCCTAATGACTTGTCATTATTTCACTTTTTACCACAACCTTATGAGGTCAGTGCCATTATGGTCTCCATTTTACAGCTGGGGAAGTGGAAACCTGAGAGGTATACTGACTTGCCAAAGATCACAGAGCAGCACAATGTTAGCCATTGTGTTCCTACCCATACACCTTGGGACATGCCATGGGCTCAGACTTCTCAAAGCTAACTTTTTTTTTTTTTTTTTTGAGACAGAGTCTTACTTTGTTGCCCAGGATAGAGTGAGTGCCATGGCATTAGCCTGGCTCACAGCAACCTCAAACTCCTGGGCTCAGCGATCCTCCTGCCTCAGCCTCCCCAGGAGCTGGGACTACAGGCACGCGCCGCCATGCCCGGCTAATTTTTTGTATATATATATATTTTAGTTGGTCAATTAATTTCTTTCTATTTTTGGTAGAGACGGGGTCTCGCTCAGGCTGGTTTTGAACTCCTGACCTCGAACAATCCGCCCGCCTCGGCCTCCCAGAGTGCTAGGATTACAGGCGTGAGCCACTGCGCCCGGCCTAAAGCTAACTTTTAAATCAATTGCAGTCTCTGTTCTTAGGGTTTGCAAGAACATTTGAGTCTGAATAGGTGAAAAAAGACAAGCAGGGCTGTACTGCAGTGAGAATGGAGGCCGATCCCTTAAATTTGTGCCTTGCCTTTACCCCTGCGAGGGCCTCTCTCCATGTCTGGACTGTGCCTTTTGGTTGGGACATCTTTGTCAGTCCCAGGGGCTGCACTGCACATGGTCTACATCTGTGCACATGGCTGCTGTCTCTTTTTAGCAGTGACATCACCCTGTCTGGTGGTGTTGTTTATGAGGCTGTCTCCCCACCTGGCTGGGAGGCCACTGCTTTGACCAGGCAGAGTGGAATTCCTGTCTTCTAGTTCCTAGCACGGGTCTGGCCTAGCATTGCTGCTTAGGAAATGCCTGTGGAATCAAAGTGAAGACTGTCCCATGTGTTGAGGATTTACTGTGTGCCAGGCTTGTCTCTGACACTTTATACGTGTTATCTCATTTACACCCCCACAGTGATCCTGAGAGGGAGAAGTTATTGTCCTTATTTTACTGAAAAGAAACAGACTCATTGAAGTTGAGCTTTGCCTTAGGCCCACTCGTGATGATTGATGGCACCAGGCACTCCAGGGCCTGAGCTCTCATCATGCATGGACTCTTAGAGGTGCTGTAGGCTGAAAAGGGGGAGATACTTCTAGGCCCCCAGGATCCTCAGAGATCTATGACCAAGCTTCTGGTCCAGTTTTTGTATCTTCCGTGAGGACACAGAAGCCCAGAAAGGAGTGGTGACTTACTTCTAGTCTTTCTTCTCCACTTAGTACATGTCCACTTACTTTTGGGCAGGATGGGATCCATTTTTACTCATCATTACTCCATCCAGGTAGCCCAGTGCCTGATCCAGGTCAATACTCAAGAAATACTTTTAAATTGTATTTGTTAGAATACACTCAGAAAGGTGTGAAGATCAAAATAACAAACACCCACATACCTGTCATCCAGCTTGCAAAATAAAACATTGTTAATATAGCTGAAGACCTTTTTGTGTCCCTCCATGACTGACATCCCCCCCCCCC